>APFE030398839.1:0-37263 GCA_000404065.3 Pinus taeda
ACTGAAAATATTATATATTAAATATTTATTACATATTTTTGTTATATAAAACAATCATTACGTACAAAAAATATCATAAAAATAACTTTATTCAAATATTAAGGAAAAATATCTATATTATTATAAGATATATATATACTATATATATATATATTATATATATTATATATATATTAATAATATATATAAAGAGAGTGTTAAATATTAACTTAAATTTGAGTTTTTAAATAACTCTTCGAACTTTTATTAATATACTATTAATATTATTTATAATTTATATTATATATATATAATATATAATTATTTTTGAATATTAAAAAAATAATTTAGTATATATATATATATATATATATATATAAATTTGGTTTATATTATGTTTGTGTATTTAAATTTTTTTGTGTGTAATGTTCAAAATTTGATATATAATGTTCAATGTATTTTTTTGTCTTTACAATGTTTTTTGTGACGTTCATTATTGGATGTGTATTTTTTATTGTGTATGGGATTGGTTGTTGTTTGGCCTTTATTTACATAGTTATGCATTTACAATAAATGTGGATGACATGTTTGAAATGTACTTTGAAATGTGTGTGGATTTTCTTTAGCATATGGCTTGATTTACTCTCTACATTAATTTTATATGTTTGGATATTTACAATTCTGTGTGTATGATGATCAAAAATTGACATGCAATGTTTGTAGTATTTATAATTTTGTATGTAATAAGAAGATTTGATGCGATGTTTGTATTCTTGTGTATTTGCAATGATTTTGATGTTTGAATGTTTATGTATTTCTAATGCTTGTTATGTTAGTGTAGTTATTGTGCATTTGTATTGATTATGTAGTTACAATCTTATTTGTAATGATTAAAACTTGAATTGTGCAATTGATTGTGTGTTTGCAATCTTGATTCTTCTCATTTTTAATTGTGGATTTGTACTTTTGATTGTATGTGTGTTTATACTCTTGATTTGTATGCATTTTTTATTATGTGTTTGTATTCTTCATCACGACATTAAGGTACACATATGTTTGTGAAAATTTGATCTGATGCTCGCATATTCGCATATGTTTGAATGTAATTATGACTGTTGTTTGATTGTATGCATTTCTGATTGTGTTTGTATTATTCATCACATTTGTTTGTGTATTTACAATCTTGTGTGTAATAAAACCTCAAGGAATGTTTATATATGCTTGTGTATTTACAATGTTTTTTAATGTAATGATGAAAATTCAATATGATGTTTGAGTACTTGTGTATCTATATGTTTTTTAATATAAATATGAAAATTTGATGTGATGCTCACATATGTGTGAATGTAATTATGATTGTTGTTTGATTGTATGCATTTATGATTGTGTTTGTATTATACATCACATTTGTTTGTGTATTTACAATCTTGTGTGTAATAAAATCTTAAGGAATGTTTACATATGCTTGTGTATTTATAGTGTTTTTGAATGTAATGATGAAAATTCAATATGATGTTTAGTATGCGAGCATCACATCAAATTTTCACAAACATCTGTGTAGCTTAGTGTCGTATTTATTATGTGTTTGTATTCTTGATTGTATGTATTTTTTATTTTGTATTTGTATCCTTCATCATGTTTGTTGTGTGTGTGCTTACAATCTTGTGTGTAACAAGAAATGAAGGAATATTTATATGCTTGGGTATTTACAATATTTTTCAATGTAATGATGAAAATCTAATATGATATTTGACTAGTCGTGTATTTGATATGAGAATTTGTGTGAGGATGAGGAAAATTTGATATGGCGTCTTTTTGTATTTGCAATAATATTTTTGTAATGATCAAAATTTGATATGTATTTTCCATTTAAATTTATTGTACACTAAATTAAATGGGGAGATTCTGAGCGTTGAGTGAAATAGTAATATTGTATAAGCTATATTTTGTTGTATAAGGAATTCACATAGAAAGTGGGTTGGGAGAATGATAGAGCGAAATAATATATAAGCATAAATTAAGAGTGAAATTTCTTTTAAATCTAAAGAAAATATTATTTTTATATTTTTATTTATCAAATTTTAAATAAGCATAATAAATCACTAATTTTAAATCAATATATAAAATAAGTTCTATAATTTGAACTTCAAATTAGATGTATATAAACCTAATAAATATTAAAAATCTCTCATTTTTTTATAACTTTAAAACTTCTAATAATGACAACAATATTAATTGATCCTCAATTGATATAAGATTATTATAAATAAAATATAAATTATTGATTATTAATAAAATTCCTAAAGTATTCTATAAACTATCAATTTATCATATTTTTATTATTACAAATATAAATTATAAATTAATATATTAAAAATCTATTTAATTATTATCATTAGATTATTATTTAAAATATTATGTTAATATTATGTATGTATCTCTTTATGAAGTTTCTATATATCTATATTCTATAATATAATTATACTATAATCATATATACTATATAATATAATAATAATAATATAATATATAATATTAAAGGATCGAGTAATTTCAATTTACTCTTACTTTTATAAATATAAAAAATTATACATATTATCTTTTCAATACTTTATTAGTCCCTGCCCTTCCGGGTTGGCAGGGACTATAGTAATCGATTTGAGTCGATAGCATTGGTTTGACACGATAATAAATAAACCTATTTTAACTTAAAACAAAGTTTCTTGACATGTCACATGAACCAATACAATATTTTATATTTCCCTATGCTTTTAACCAATCAAAAAAATCTTCATCTTATTTGGCCTCAAAATGAGGTATACAGGCTCAAAAGTTAGGAAACAATGGGGAGAAGTACAAGTAATTAGAACAATTTGAAAGCTTGATGAAGCAATGCTATCTTCGCCTTAGCATTAATCTCCAACATTTAATGTTAAGAAAATGTATGGCGAACTTATGGCGTATTTTGTTTGCAGGTTGGGTTGGCAGCTGTTGGCAGCTGTTGTGCATGAAGTGGTGTACGTGTCTATGCAAAGTGGTGCAGGTGTTCTGCTAGGAGTTATTTTAGGCACCGCCTTGTTCAGACTCCACTGCCATATATTTGAAGCACCATTACCGGACTTTGAAGCCAGAAAACGACTAGTTCGACTTGTAAGTCCCGTGGAAGTAGTGGCATCAATGACCTTCAAGTGCGGTAAGACTTCTTCAATTTTTGATAACAGGTAACTTAGGTGCTCTTACGCCATTCATGTTGCACATGAGCTACCACTTATTTAGTTCTCTTTTTAGTACACTGTGTTCAGTTGCATTCGTTTCACATAAGAACCCTGAAGCAAAGCGTGAAGGACGACCCGAACCATTTGCGCATAGAGTTAAAATTCTGAAATTAATTTAAACAACAATTTATTAGTTTTGGCAGTATATAATTTTGGCAACAAGTAATTCATGCTGTCAAGAAATTTCTCAGAAATAATGGTTATTGAATAAAGTTTCAATTTTTTCTTGCCTGAAGTTATGAAATTAATTTAAACAACGATTTCTTAATTCTGGAAATTAGTAATTCAACTTGTGAAGAAGTTGCTCAAACCTTCACAACTTCGGTGGCGCTCCGCGCAGAGCCGCCTCAGAACTGATGTTGGTCACAGACCCCTTTGGATTGAACCTGCTCCCGAATTGGTGTTCCTCATGTCTTGGATTAAGGGCATTAAAACCAATAGGGAGAGTAATTGTAGACATTACTGTACTTTGAAAATGAGGTAGATAATATACATCTTCCCTTTACTACCTGCACTCCTTACCTACTTGCATAACCCCAGCAAAATTCAATTCTTAAAGAATAGAAAGCGTATAGATAATTTAGAGAGAGCTTAGACCCTCATTTAGCAGGAGGTAACTAAACATAAATATATTAAAAAAGTACTTTGAAAGCAACTGAGTGTCTATCGCACAAAACTGAGCGAGAATCTGCTCTGTAAAATGACAAATGCATGCACAAATCTCTGAAGTATTCACAATTGTGTCTGCCAATCTACCGAGTATTGCTAGCGTATATGAGACAGAAACATAATTATTCTATGCTTAACTACTCCATAAAAAATCATCGAAAAGTGGCACTAGAACAAATTGAAAACAGCCCAAGGCAACCTATTTCTGCATTGAAATAATTTTCTTAAAATAAAGAGCAGAGTAGACTGACCACTATCGTTGCGCAGAGCTTTCAATTTCGTAGGCGTAAGCCATGTGGGAAACGAACGCTGCCCGGACTCAGAATACATCTTCATGCCATTGATGGCAGTCACCTTCATCCTTCCCCCCTGACTCGACATCTTTGCGGCAATTAAAATTTCGGTATTTTTTGTAATGGAGATGGTCTCTCACAGATACTGACGATTAGGTCGAAGTGATCCATTGAGTTGCAGCATACACTGAGATTATTTAAGACCTCTGTTAAATCCCTCCTCCTGGAATGAATTTGAATCTAAATCCGCAACACTAATCCGCAGCACTAAGATTAACACCCTAACTCAATGTGCTGCAACACTAAATCCTTGAAACCCTGAGATATTTTCCATGCAGGAGCTCACCATTATTTTCCATCGGAATTCACTAAATCTCTCTCAACAGATTGCCCTGCATTTGGTTACATCCGCAACATCATACTTGTGCCCTCGGCCTGCATGATATGCTAAGAATAGGTTACTTACAGCGACGGAGATAATGGCAATGCGACCGACAACTTACAGTGAAGGCGATAATGGCAACGTGATGCACAATTCATTAGTCTTACTGAAGCCGATACCTGGGCATAGAAATCACGGAGTTAAAGCCGGTTTGACATGTTACACTATCTGTGCATGCACCCAATGATTTATGTGCACAGGTGTTATGCTTTGGAAAAACATGATAATTTGACATGATAAGTTGGGCGAAGAGAGATCGGCATGGCCACCATAATACCCGCGCCGAATAAATGTGTATTCATTCCGACTTGGTATATGGATAGGCCAACTCTTTCGATCGTAATACCTCATACGAAAAATGCTAAGAGCTAGCCTTGACAATGTCAATCAAGTAGTGATATATATTTTGAACTGATTCCAATAAATATCCTGAGCTTTTAGCATAACCCCACCTAACAGATGAATATCCTGCTCAAGATAAGGTACCAATTATGGTCTAAGAGTCTGAAGATTCGACACTTGCACCTCGTCATGCGAGATGAAGATTCGACACTTTCACCTCGTCATGTGAGATGGAGCCTTTAGGACCTAATTGAGGACATAAAGTTTTAGCCAATGTATCCATACTACCTAGGAGCAGAAGCGAATTTCCTCCTTTGGATGGATGGCTTCGTAGAGATAAAACAGGCCCTTTATTTTATTGGAATTCCAAAGTTCGTTAGCAGTGCTCCAAATATCGCGGGAGTCTCCACCAAACTCGGTGCGGAGAAATGTTATGACAATGTCATATTCCAAAGTCAAATCGTATATCACGAAGATTCCACGAGGAGCTATGTCAAACTTTGGTTATATTTGATATATGCCACGAGTCTGAGTAATATTCCACCATCAATGTTTACCACACCGCCGAGCGGAGTTACATAACTTCCGGAGTTCATGTGCTCATATGCCAAGGTTACATTTATTATAACCATCCTATCCAATCATGGATGACGCACCATCGAACTTCGCTCATAATGCATATGGAAAAGTTATCAAATATATGCCACGCGGAACCCAACGATATCATCTGTCGGTTCAATTGATCTTATGTTTATCCTATGGTTATGACCATATCATATTCGATGCCACGAGGTCTTGTCACCGTCGGGTATTTGTTATACCATATGTGGTATATGGTGCACCAGAGCGAAGTGCTAAGTGCAGCTACAGAGATTCGTATATCTGTCAAACTCATCGGCAACGATTATATACCATGAGACAAGGTATGAAATATACATTGCATTATGGTTTTAAGACATGATATGGGGAGTCGTATTTATTAACGACGATTCAAAATTTTCAACCATAGAATAGTCATTGCATGATGTATAATTTTGACATTTCACCGAACACTACCCACATTTGGACACTAGCAAGAAGCCCAATCTCAAGTATATTAGAAACAGACAACAAATGTTTATCAATATTCGACTCATTTGTCTATACGGGGCCCTTCATTCTATCATATTTTGCTGAGTAGGCAGTGGGTAATCTATTTAAGTCTGTGACCTCAAATATTTTTAATGAATGCTACAGCTTGGATTGACGTATGAATCAGCCAGCAGGGGCAGATAAGTGGGTATGGGACTACTAGGATGCCCTAGGCCTATATTTCCTTGTCTTCTTATTATGATCCAGTTAGTTCTGGCGAGACAGGTCTGATCTCTATATCTTCCGTTTTGCTTGTGATGCAGGTCCATACCTATGTGATAACAGCTCAGTCTTTATCCATGTTTTCACGATGATGCCTGTTTCTATGGATGCATGTTTCTACAATGATGTGTGTCTTAACGATTCAGTTATTACATCATGCCTTCAGTGATTATCTTATATCGCCTTTTCAGTGATTATCTTATGGGCTTTTGAGAAGAGTTTAAAAGAACCCATTATAGCGATTCCATCGACAGGAGATAAGACGATACCTCCAATTTTATTAACGTTTAAAATGATACTAAATGTATTTTCTGCGCATTAGCTATATGAGAGCATTAATTTCACTGTACATAACTTGTCTGTTAGCTTTCAGTTAGCTTTCGACCTCGACACCTTCTAGCATGAGCAGGGCTAGGCTGGGCTACGACATCGTCATAGCTGTGGGAATTGTGATTCTCGTTTCTGTCATTAAGCTGGTCTACACTAGTAGCAGCTCGAGAGCCAGCAACAGATCCAAATCTAGAAGTAGAGGTAACAGGTCGAGTGGACCTTGAATCAGTAAATGATCCCGCAGAGGCGGATGCAGTTCGAGATGCAGCTGACTAAGCACCAGTAAAGGAGCTGAAATCTTTCCAGTGCGATAGAGCTCTTCACAGGGTTTAACAACGTGTTCAACTATGAATTTTGTCAATTGCAATTGAACTGGCTCCGCTCTAACTTGCTTTTTTCATCTACCTTTGCAGCTTACTCAACTACTATTGAATCTGATGCTGGGAGGCTTCATGAGAATAGCACCTAGATGTTGTTACTCTCTAGACCTAAAAGCATAAAGCACTGCTGCCACTTCCTTTGCTACCGGCTTCAAGAGGCTAAACACGATCTATCTTTCCGGCTTAGCCGAACTCCTCGCCTGGGGTGCTGCCACTTCCTTTGCTACCGGCTTCAAGAGGCTAAACACGATCTATCTTTCCGGCTTAGCCAAACTCCTCGTCTGGGATGACTGAAGGATATTCTGATTCAAGCTCTGAACCAAAGCTAATTCTTTTCTCCTTACGCTGATTCAATAGTAGCTGGGTCTCTGAACCAAAGCTAATTCTTTTCTCTATTATACCCTCATCGACATCTCCTTACGCTGATTCAATAGTAGCTGGGTCGTGAACAAGAACAAGAGCTGAAACACGTTCAAGCTCAAAGCTGCAAAGAAATTAGCCTACTATTGACAGCGCAGGGACTAGCTGCCCGAGAGCTCTCCTTGTTATTTATTTAATCAATATTAAAAACAATATTTCATATATTATTATTAATATTTAATAAATTATAAAATAATTTATTTCATATTTTAGATAATAGTAATAATGTATTTTAGATTAGCGTTTAGAGTTTCAAGTATATTATTTATTATGTATATTTATTATTTCTATTTTAATGATATACTTTGATATTTAATTATTTATTTTTTCAATATAAAATTTATATATTATATTAATATTTGCTATATAAAAGTTAAAATAATTATATATATATTATAATAATATATATATATAAATATACTATTATATATATATATATAAATAATTATTAAATTGTTTTAAATAGTATTAATAATAATAATTAATTTAATTATTATTAAAAAAAATTCCATCCTAATAAAGAGATGAATGTCATAAAACGTCATCTTATATTATGTAATGAAAGTTTCAACTTCTCTAATATTGGTCCAAATTGTAAATTTTATTACATGTTTTTTAATTAACAAAATATAAGGAAAATTATGTTAAGTGATTTATGATCTTGGTTGAAGGAGATCAAAGGTTGTTTTACTGTTGCATCTTATATATGTTAATGAAGTTTTCAACTTCTGTAACATTGGTCCAAATTGTAAATTTTATTACATGTTTTTTAATTTAACAAAATATAAGGAAAATTATGTTAAGTGATTTATGATCCTAGTTGAAGGAGATCAAAGGTTGTTTTACTATTGCATTTACTATAACAAGTAAGATTTCCATATCTGGTTTAGTCATAATGAAATTTCCCTGGAAGGCTGAAACTTATCAAGAACACTTTGGTATCATTATTTTGGATTGCCTAGAAGATTGGGGTGTTAAGAATTGAAATATTATCCATTCTCGCCACTATTTTCTTTTGTATAGAATAACAACCCTAAGACTAAATGTTTACACATTTAGGGTCCAACATTTCTCTGGTTAAGTGCTAAAAAACTCTGTCTTGGATGTATATTTATTCGTCTTTTGTGTTCACAAAGATTATGTCCACTATGGTATTTGAGAACTTATTTGGTGCTCAAACATTATAAGGTGTTAAGTAGGGCTCCTATTGTTGATGAATGGATACGTTGGATAGTTTACAGTCTTAAAATTATTTTTCAATTATAAATTTATATATCTATATGAATATTTGATAATAATATAACGTTAAAAAAATTAACTTGTATATATACTATCTATATCTATATATATATTATAATATATATATTATATATATATCTATATATATATATATATATATATATATATATAATAATATTATATATATATATATATAAATATAATATATATATATTTATTATTTAAATTTTTTTAATATTATTAAATAATAATAATTAATTTATTATTAAAAAAAATTCATCCTAATAAAGAGATGATATGTACATAAACGTCATCTTATGAAGTTTTCAACTTCTCTAACATTGGTTCAAATTGTAAATTTTATTATATGTTTTTTAATTTAACAAAACATAAGGAAAATTATGTTAAGTGATTTATGATCCTAGTTGAAGGAGATCAAAGGTTGTTTTACTATTGCATTTACTGCAACAAGTAAGATTTCCATATCTGGTTTAGTCATAATGAGATTTCCTTGGAAGGCTGAAACTTATCAAGAACACTTTGGTATCTTTATTTTGGATTGCCTAGAAGATTGGGGTGTTAAGAATTGAAACATTTTCCATTCTCACCACTATTTTCTTTTGTATAGAATAACAACCCTAAGACTAAATGTTTACACATTTAGGATCCAACATTTCTCTGGTTAAGTGATGAAACTTCTGTTTTGCATTAATGTCATTTTTGCTTCAAAATTTTCCATATGGTATTATAACTTTTGTGGCTCAGACCATTATAGGAGTAAGCGAGGGCTTCTATTTCAACTAAAGACACTTGATAAAGGTGCTTGATCTTCCTTGAGGTTGTTGGACATGAAAGTGAAACCAGTGTTCCATGGGGACGCATCCCTCACTATTAGGTTCACACATCCATCACACGTGGGATGGGGGTACCTCTAGGGAAACGTTTACTTGCATCCCCCTTTTTGGGAGATGAAAGGAGACATAGGGATGGAAATTTCCCTAATGTGGGGGACGCAACTCCCTGAAAGGGATGCTTCTGGGTGTCCACCCTTTATTTTGTTTGATAACAATAATTTATGAGTGAAGAGTGTAATATTCAATCCTAAGGCCCTACTAATGCTATGTAATTAATGGTAATGTTAAATTATTAAAGTAAAAGTGACATTCTCCTTTACCTTTCATTTTCATCCTTCTACTTACATTTTTAACATTACAATGAAATGACTCGGGATGTTTGAGAGTGGTTTCAACCTCATTGGACTTCATCTAGAGAAAATAGTATTTCATATCCCATTCAAAATTCGGCAGACTTAACAGTTTCAATATTTCCATTTTGGGGGAATTGCAATGTTTCTAATGGATTCTATCAAGTATGAGGGTCTGGAACTAGCATTTAATCAGGAGCACCAAGCCCAAAGTCGACCCTTTTGAGGGGGGTACGCCCCGAGTTATCACTCGAAGTTTTTCCTAGTATGTAGAGGGAACACCCTAAGGTAACTCTTTCAAACCAATATTTAGGGCCAAAGGCTAACCGTTTCAGATCAGAGAGGGCTCTCTCCTTTACAATTAAACTACCCAGTGTCAACTCAGTAGTTGGTTGTGTCTTTAGTACAGTGGCTAGATCATGTGTTTAGTAGGGTTTGAAAATGATGGCAAGGAAGAGAGAAAGTGTATCCTTGGGCATGAAGCCGTAGCAAATTCAAATCTATCAACGTTTACTAGGATGCTGGATGTAGTGACAGAGGCTAAGAGTAGGATGGTTGATTTATCCTTAGACAACCTTGCTATTAAGAGTGGTAAGAGAAAATAACAAAAAACTATTTAAACGAGAGCATATGATAGAAGAATTTTGTTCAGTTTAGATGAGGAAAGTGATACTTAAATGGTAAAGATAGAGCATGAAAATGAAGCATGAATTCTACTTTAATACCTTCATTCAAGCATAAGGAAGATAAAAATTTAATGAAAATAATAGAGGTAAACACATTCACCAAGAAATAGACTTGGATGTATCAACACATGAATTCTCAACTTTGAAACACTATGTTCTTCTTATCACTAGTCATCTAGGATTAGCCAACCTTAACAAATCACATACACCGATTACAATTTTTCTCAAATTCTGAACCATTCGTTTTTATTGATTATCAACTTTATAGAGTATTTGCAAAACCATAAGCATGTTTTTATAAATACCTTAATTACAACAATCTCAAAATAGGCAAGTATATCTCTAATTAAAGCTAAATGCATTACATTCCTCATTAATAAAAAAAGATGATAATATTATGTATCTGAGAACTGTGTTGTTGTTGAAGACTTGGCTGAAGCTAAGGATCTAACTGATTACTGATATTCTACCCAAAGTTTTTGAAAACCCTACTTCATCATCAAACTTGGTATGGTAATATCTTTCTTCAAATTTGGTCTTGATCCACAGAAAAGGGAATTTAGTACGTAGATCCTTCCTTTAGCATTGTATTTGCTCCAAACTATTTCTTGTTGCCTTAAAAAAATAGGCTTTTCCCAAGCGTTGACGGATTAACTAGCATACCTCAAATCGAGAGAAAAATTGGGAACCCTTGACAGATTAAATGATTGTTTTCTCAAAACATGGCAAAAATTCATGTAACTATCACCGCTCATCCAAAATGAAGTGAAAATAGCGCTAATGGATTAAATGTCTCCGCTATATAAAAAATGCTCCCAAAAGGTTGGAAAAACAAAAAAATGCACCGCAAATTCTACATTTAAGTATGTTAGTTGCCTCCAATAAAATATCAACTTCACTCTATCTCCTTTTCCTAGTATTCTTGGCCTTAGGAGTAGGCTCTTTGCTTTGATTTTTAGGCTTCCCAGAACTAGCAGGCTTCTCTTTGTTTATGACCACATATCTGTGAAGTGTGTTATCTACCTCAATGAATTGTTATGCTAGGCTAGGGTTTTGTGTGAGCTTGAATTTCAACCTCAATTTATTAACTGGTATAGTGTGCAACCTTCTTCCCCCATAGATCTCAACTAGTGCAGACTCCTCAACAACCTTTATTTTCTTTGTCTCAGGCTCAACAGATTCAGCCTTTGTTTCCTCCTTTGTTTCCTCTATTGGTTCAACAAATTTTGTATGTTCAGGAGATGATATAAGAGGACAAGACATGGCTTTCCTTTCCATAATTCTCCTACTTCTTCTCGTGTAGAACATTTTCATTTCAAGAACGAGAGGAGGAGGTTTTGTCATCATAATTTTCTTCTGAATTCTAGTCTGGACAGATGAGGTCCCCTCCTCTAGGTTTGGGGTGGTTCAACAAGCTTCTTACTTATTTTATTTTTGCTAATGGCCTTAGGTTTAGGTGCAAGACACTCTACAAACTCCCCCAAGAAAAGAAAATGCTCCCATGTTTTGTTAATCTTTCTTAATTTCAATTAATAACTTGATTAAAATCTTGTGATAAATGAAGTGGGATGATACATCAGGTTTGGCCCTAACTCTTGCTGACATCTTCTTAAGACTCATTAATAAAAATAAAGGAGCATTCATCTTGACCTCTCCAGCATTGTGAGTAAGAAATGAAAATGATTCATATTGAATCTGTTGAAGCATCCTTCACAAGTGAAATAAGTTTGAGTGATCCTAAGGAGAAGGTTTCATTGATCCTTTAGCAAAGATCTTTGCATCACCAAACATCATGTTTTGTCCTTATATACATCTTTTAAAAGGAAAGGAAAGTCAATTCCAGCTAAGGTGCGGATTTTAAACCAATGTTCTCCATCAACAGGGAGATATGTAGCCTTTGCAACAACTTCATCTGTGAAAGGGAAGGAAATATCTCCAACAGTAACCCCCTGAAAATCAAACCCTTTCATCAAGGCTTGAGCAACCCCATCACAATAATTGTTGCACCTAAAAAAGAACTCGTCCCAGCCAACCTCCCAAAATTGTTTCGAATTTTTGGATGTGCTTCAAGGAGATCAGGTCCTAAAGATTCTTCCTTGTGCAATTTGGCACTTTTTCCCATAACTATCATTGTCCAGAAGCATAGGCAATAGAAGCGAGAGTGAGATGCAATTATGAATGTGCAGGATAACTATCTTTTTACCTTGGTGGATAACACAACATAATCTATTAACCCTACACTATTCTTTTCATAAAAAGTTGAGATTAAACGTGATGGTGAAATAGTAAATCAACCATATATAAAATTGACCTATCATATCACTAGTTTACAATGATTATTACCCTCAGTGGTAGAAATTCAAACGAATTCTAATGTGAAATCATGAAATGACACGTCACATCACTTATTTGGCTAGTGCTCGCTTGTCTTGGTACTCGATCCTCTACTAACGTGTGAGCTATTAATTCTCTAAAAAGAGACATATTTTCTGAAATCCAAGCTGACAATCCCACCATCAGTGCCTTTATTTTGATGGCTTTTGAATTTTCGCTGATAATCCGATTGTCAATGACTTCATTCGACATTTTTTAATTGGCGCTAAAAATCCAACTGTTAGCGCCTGAATCTTTTGAAAAAAAAAAATCGTTGAATGTTATACTCTGAAGCTAGGCTGAGATAACACCCCCGTCAATTTTGTATAATAGCGCTTGAAATTTAAAAAAGAATAAAAAAATTAAAGAAAACAAAATAAATAAATAAATAATAAGTTAAAAAAATAAAAATAAAATTACATAACAAATATCAAAACCTAAATTAATTTGGAATCCCTAACTCACTCATTCAACTTACCAAGCTTACCTCTATTTTTCTTGCAATGCATCTCTGTCTAACTTTACATTTAACTATTTTTTAGCCTCTCCTTCCCTACAATGGCCCTTCAATTCTCATTGTCGATTTTAAATTTTCGGTACTTTCAAGTCTTGACTCTAGATATCAATGACCTTAGACCGATTTTTTGACTCATCAGTCTTTACTATTTTTGAGTTTTAGTTATATCAATTTATCATTCTAATAGTAATAGCAATAAAATCACAATCTATGTTATGCAAGCAAAAATAGTAATAAAATCACCTAGTCAAAAATAGAATACAATTTTTAAAATAGAAGCATGTAGATATAAAAGAAGGATCAAAACCCCTTTTCATGTCATCACATTGACATTTTCATATCATAGTTTAGGAATTAAATATTTGAACCTAATTAGAATAATCAAAGAGCCCTCACCATTTCTATTACCTATGTCAATTTTCTCCTCTGATAAGCACTATGATTTATCCAAAGAGCTATCCTATGCAACTTACAACTCAGATTATCTCTTAGATGTGGAAATATGCTCCATATTTTTTCATAGCTATAGAACAAAATCACAATCCATGTCATCGAAGAAAAAATAGTAATAAAAGCACAATCTATCATCCACTTAAAAAAGAGTTGTAAAATCACAATTAAAAGCATCAAAGAGCCCTCAAACCCTTGCAATAACTTATGTCAATTTTCTCCTCTAATAAGAAATATGAGTTATCTTATGTCAATGTTCTCTTCTGATAAGGAATATGAGTTATCTCTTAGATGCTTCTATCAAAAAATTCCAATTCTTAAGGGAGGGTTGGAATTGCAAGAAGTGGAAAGATGCTCCATCCAATGGAGGATGTAGCCACCTTTTACAACTAAACAACAAAAGAAATCCATTTTCATAAATTATACTTTAGGTTTTCTTTCTCACATTGATGCAAAGCTTGAACTCTTCCCAATTTCCGTCTTGGAACATCCTTCCTAAATATCTTCCAGGACGCTAAGCTACTTGCTATTGCTCACAATCAAGAAACACCTAGTTTGAATCACAATTAATTCTATCATTGGAAATATTGTCATTTTGATAATGAATGTTATGAATTTTAGGAGAAAATGGTCAATGCCTTTCTTATTGAACAACATCGAACAACACAAGTGTTGACATTCATGATGCACACCTAGATATCAATATTAATAGTTCAACCTCCACCCACCCTTAGTGGGTTCTCGTGGGAGAAAACTACTGTGAGAACAAGAATGAAGCTCTCTTCACTTAAAAATTTCTAGGTCAAGCAACAACTTACACAATTAATCATACAAAACGGAAACAAAAATAACTTTCTTTCTCAACAATTGATTGAAAATTCCAATTTTCTACCACTCATCCTCATCCCCGACCATATCATATTGGATAGGTCCACGAAGTAGTACCTACTTTATGTTTGTAGTGTTTATCATATTTTCCATTAGACCATTCATTGATACAATTGATTGTGATGTCACACCCTTCTATTATTGAGATGTGATTTTTTCCGAGCCCTATCATTTTCACAAAAAAGCACAAATTTGTGGGTATTATAACTTCCACAATTAGTTCTGCAAGGCTAATAAGATCTACAGCGTCATCTCTTCTTTCCCTTATTCTGCATTTGCTAGAAGATAAGTTATTAACCATATCAATATCCATGAGTTCAAAATGTTTGATACATTCAATGCTCATCCTTGTCCGCATTCATCTACTTTCTTTATAATGCTCACACTTTTTCATGGAGATGTATTTCTGAGCATCAAGTCCAACTCCAATCCTTGTCTTACTTCAAAACATGCCCCAAATAGCCTTTTCTTCATGGTTCACTCCAACTAAGGATACGGAGGTCACATTTTTTGCATAGGTGTTTCAGCAACAAACTATTAGTTTAATCTTATTCAGAGGACATTCTATACTGAACATCAATGCCCCTATAATTATTCCATAACCCCCCATTTTAACATCCATTCTTTTGGTACCCAATCAGGTTATTCCCATCATCTCAGTTCCTACAAATGATGATGTCTTTCACTAGAAAGTGTGTACAATCAATAGAAATTGGAGACAATTTATTTTTATCATGGAGAAATTCATCATACTTTGTCCATAGTTCCTATTAGATCTAGTCCAAATATGTAATATATTTGTGTGTTATTTATTTTGTACTTTGTCTTGTAGCTTATCTACATTGTCATCAATAGTCCATTGGTGACTCGGTCAAAGATGATCACTCACATAACTTTGCATATGATATTTGTAACCCTTTGAGACATTTTCAAGTATGATCACTCTCCACTATTTTTGTACAAATATAACCACATAAAACAATAGTGTACAACATGTATGATTTTATGTTCTCCTTTTGGTATTTGCATTCTTCTTTCATCTGTGAATATGTACAATGCAGGCTACCTATACTCATATCAATTGGCAATAGAGGAAAATTTAGAAGGAAAAACGAATTTGGAAAACCTTTCCATCTTTTGAAGTTTGTGAGTGATGTAGTATCCATTATAGATGGCATTGTGATCTTGCATGTAAGGTCTATTAAGGAGGTTTCATGTGATCTACACTGCATTGATATTATGGATTTAAACCTTCAACAACTATAAGTTGTAATACCTCTACGCTTATTGTGAACACTATTTTGTACATGTCTTCTTTAACATAGGATTAGCTGGGAACTAATGTTTCCCACCTTTCGGTGCTCCTAATAGTCAATGCCTAAACTTCTATTTTTTAAACTACTCACATTTTTATAATCTACAAAACAGCTAGGTAGCCAGAAACAACTTGAAGAATGTTAAGATGAGATTGTGTTAACACCATTGGACACATACCTACACACCATGCCTCAAAAGCTCAAGTTGTTTCCTTTACCCCTTTTCTCAACTAGCAACATTTTCTTCTCATGTTCCTATCTTTTTTTCACAAAGATATCTACTTCTTTTGCTATGAAATGAGTTCAAAATCACAATGATTCTCTTCTTACTCCAATTTTAGAGCCAACAGGAGCAACTAACACAATTCAGATGGAAAAATTTCAGTCAATAATGGTAGACATGAAAATAAGAGAAAACAAGTTAATGGAGAAAATAAAAGAGGCTAAATCATGGGCTCAGGTAGTAAAATAACCACCAAGTGAACAAAAGGAATTTATAGAAAAAGAAGTCAAGAGGCAGATGAGAAAGGAAAGGAAAAAGAAGAAAAAATGGTAAATATCATCATCAAAGGTTCAACGACTTTGGGGAAAAAGAGAGAACGAATATTCTAGTAAGGAATTTTCTCAAGGATGAGTTGCATTGGACGGGGGGATACAACAGGCCAACGAGATAGGAAGGAATGTGGGAGAAGGAAGGAATAGACATGTCAGACTTACTTTAAGAATCATAGAGGACAAGTCCAAAATCGTGAGGAATAAAGGGTTTCTTAAAGGCACTTGTATCTACTTAGACCAAGATTTAACATTCACCCAACAAGAAGAAAAGAGGAAATAATGGAAGTAAAATCAACAAGAGAGGGAGGAAATTGGGCATGGTTGAAAAATGAGAAAGCCCAAGTCACTGATAGATTAACAAACAAGAAATAGGTATTCGGGGCCCCACGGGAGTACCTAAACATGGTAAGATTGAATTGCAGAGGTTACCCATGGAGAAGAGGCCCGAGGTTGGGGCCCATAGCTGAGGATAAAGACATTTTTTTCCATATGGAAACACATGATCTCAAATACCTTCCCAGATAATCCTTGGTATGACAAGGAGTGCAAGGAGGTGAAAAGGTCCTTTAAAGAAAATTCAAGCAAAGAAAACACGATTATATATAAGAAATTGATAAAATCAAAAAAATAAAGCTATGTGAATGCAAGAAGGAAAGAATTGATTTCTTTGGGAAAACATAATCCCAAAGGTTTCTCGAAGGAACCGCAACACAAGAAAAAACAAATTGAAAGCAGTATCACAGATGCCTAGTCGCTAGTCTATACAAAACTTCTATATGAGTGGACGAATGAGAAAAGTAAGCCTCCCATGATTGTCTCCTCAATAGAGCTATTATCAATTGGGGATATTGAGCAAGGTATAAAGAAACTGGCAAATGGTAAAGCACAAGACATTGATAGTATGCAGACATAATATTCGAAATGCGGTGTGAAGTTTCTAGCCCCACACATCGAAGAGATCTTTAACAAATCCAGTCAAGTTAGCTTTCTGGGTGAATGGACAACAAGTGTTGCTATACCTCTTCACAAAACTGGAGACATCAATAACCCATCTAACTATCTTACTATTATGATCGACCCTCTTCTTGGAAAACTTTTTGCGAGCATGATAGAGAACAGAATCAACGTGTGAGATGAAAACGAGGAGAAAAGAGCAAAGGGGCAAGCTAGTTTTAGGCCTAAGAATTCTACCATTGATCATTGCATCACTCTAAAGCATCTCATTCAAAAAGTTTGGGATAACAATGGTCGAGAATCATTGTAGAAAACAAAGACAGATGAACAGATGAAAGAAATAATAAACAAGAACCCTTGCCAAGATTCGAAAACTAAACTTGCACTGAACTGAATGGTTATGATTCTCCGCACTGATTTTTATTCATGTGTATTACAATAATTTTATATCATGCCTATATGTTGTTACATAACCGAATAGATGCAACCGCCTAATTACAATTCAATTAAAAGAAACCTAACTAATTTGTTGTCAATACTAACAAACTCCACCTTGACAACAATTTCCTAATCTCTTGCCCATGCCCATTCATCATCTTTTCTGCAAGCCAAGAGAAGCTAAACACCACTGCAGCTTCTCTACTGTTACTAGTTTTGTGAATATGTCTGCACAATTCTCTCGTGTATGGACCTTTTTAAGAGCTACTTTTCCGCCATCGATCACATGTCTCAGAAAATGATACCTTACATCAATGTGCTTGGTTCTGCTGTGATAGGCAGGATTTGTAGCCAAGTGAATAGCACTTTGACTGTCACAAAGTACATCCACTTTCTCATTTTTTCTTCCAATTTCATCTAGCAGACCCTTTAACCAGATTGCTTCTTTACTGGCATCTGAGGAAACTATATATTCGGCTTCAGTAGTGGACAATGCAACTGTTTCTTGAAGCTTTGACATCCAACTAATCACTCCACCTGCAAGAGTAAAGACATAACCTGTAGTAGATCTTCTTTTGTCCAAATCACATGCATAGTCAGCATCTACATATCCGCAGACTGATCCTTCACTACCATTAAAGATGATGCAACAGTCACTTGTGCCTCTTAAATATCGAAGCACCCATTTCACTGCTTGCCAATTTTCTTTACCTGGGTTTGCCATGAACCTGCTGACAACTCCAACTGCATGTGAAATGTCAGGTTTTGTAGATACCATCGCATACATTAAGTTGGCTACCGCATTTGCATATGGTACATGAGACATATACTGCTTTTCTTCATCATCTCTAGGACTTAAAACCGAAGAAAGCTTAAAATGGGAAGCTATTGGAATATTAACAGGTTTCACATTGTTCATAGAGAAATTTTCAAGTACCTTTTCCACATACTTCTGCTGTGATAATCAAAGCGTACCATTTTTTCTGTCTCTGTGTATCTCCATGCCCAAGATATGTTTTGCTGCTCCAAGATCCTTCACATCAAACGTCCTAGAGAGTTGAGCCTTTAACCTGTTTATCTCTTCCATGCTTTTGCTTGCAATAAGCATATCGTCAACATACAAAGCTAAGATAATGAATATGCCATTGAAACTTTTGAAGTATACACAATGATCATACTCACTTCTTACAAAGTTCTGGCTCACCATGAAGGAATCAAACTTCTTGTACCATTGTCTGGGAGATTGCCTCAGACCATACAATGATTTCCTGAGCTTGCAAACTAATCTTCTGCTGCGACCTCGTACAAAACCTTCTGGTTTTTCCATATATATCTCTTCGTTCAAATCACCATGTAGAAAAGCTGTTTTAACATCTAACTGTTCTAACTCAATATTAAGCAATGTAGTTAGTGCTAACACAGTACGAATAGAAACAAGTTTTACATCTGGAGAAAAAATCTCATGAAAGTCTATACCTTCAACCTGAGAATACCCTTTTTCTACCAGTCTCGCCTTATACCTTTCGATACTTCCATCAACTTTCCGTTTCAGCTTGAAGACCCATTTTCATCCAACAACACTTCTCGCTTCAGGAAGCTCTACAAGATCCCAGGTATTGTTTTTGGCTAAGGAGTTCATTTCTTCTTCCATAGCCACTTTCCATTTTTCGCTATCTGTATCATCTACTGCTTCCTGATAACAAGAAGGTTCCCCATGTTCAGTAATCAAAGAAAAAGATGAAGCAGAATCTTCATACCTTTTTGGAATTTTCCTTTCCCTTGTAGACCTTCTTAGAGACACTGGTTGCTGAACTAGTTTAGAAATTTGCACTGGTTCAGAAGCTTCAACGGCTTCCTTTGTGTCTTCAGCAGCTTTTTCTCCAGAGGTTTCTCCTTCCTTTCGGCTGTCACCAAAAAGTCTAGCCTCCAACTAAACTCGTTGATTTTGCGACACCTGTTCCTGTTCAATTCTTTCAACAGTTGATTTTAAAAGAGAGGATTCATCAAATGTTGCATCTCTACTAATGACTATTTTCCACAATGTAGGATCCCACAACCTATATCCTTTCACTGCATAGTCATACCCAACAAAGACATAACATTTTGACTTTGGATCTAATTTTGAACGTTGATTTTTCGGAATGAGAGAATAAGCATCACAGCCAAATATTCTCAAATGTGAATAGTCACAAGACTGACCCGTCCAAACTTCTTCAGGAATTTTACAATCAATTGCTACTGAAGGTGATTTGTTAACTAAATAACAAGCAGTAGATACTGCTTCTGTCCACAAATCCTTTTGCAAGTTAGCATTGCTAATCATGCTTCTGGCTCTTTCCATAAGAGTCCGATTCATATGCTCAGCAACACCATTTTGCTGAGGAGTATAAACAACAGTTTTGTGTCTAACAATTCCCTCATCCTTACAGTATTGTTCAAATTCACTTGAAGTGAACTCACCACCATTGTTAGTTCTTAAGCATTTAATAGATTTTCCTATTCTTTTCTCTACCATTACTTTAAATTGTTTAAAGACATTTAACACATCATCTTTCCTTTTTACCATATAGATCCAAACTTTCCGGGAGTAATCATCAATTTATGTTAAAAAATATAGTGCACCTCCATATGACATAACAGGGGAAGGCCCCCACAGATCAGAATGAATGTAGTCTAAAATATCTTTACTATTATGATTTCCAACTTTAAACCTCTGTTTATACTGTTTGCCATACAAACAATGTTTACAAAAATCTAAATTCAAGGATTTCAGACCTGGAAGAGATTTACGCTTCATCAATATCTGAAGACCTTTCTCGCTCATATGACCCAATCATTGATGCCATAGACGAGTGCCTGCTTCTTCCTTTTCTGACGCAACTGCTGCTTCACCGATCTGAGTACTTCCTTTTAACCTGTAAAGATTTCTGACCTTTTATGCCTTCATAACCACAAGTGCTCCTTTCAAGACATTCAAGATGCCATCCTGGCCTGTAAACTTATATCCATCTGAATCCAAAACTCCCAAAGAAATCAAATTTTTCTTTAAATCAGGTACATGTCTAACACTAGTTAGTGTTCTAACTTATTTATCATACATATTAATCCTGATATCTCCCATCCCAACAGTCTAACATGACATATTGTTACCCATAAACACACAACTACCGTTTACCTTTTCATACGAGGTAAACCAATTTCTATGTGGGCACATGTGATGCGAAGCACCAGAATCTAATAGCCAACTATCTACACCCTGAGAGATATTACATTCAGGTGAAGTTTCATCTATCATACACAATTCTTCTGCAAATAAAACTTCATCTATCATACCTGAATCAACCTGATTCGCTTCGTTCTTCAGGTTTTCAGATTCCTTTCGTTTCCAACAGTCCTTCTTCAAGTGTCCAACTTTATTGCAGTTCCAACATTTCACCTTACACTTCTTTCCTTTCAATTTCGCTCTGGAAGTTCCCCTTGGTTTTTCTCCTCTTTACTTTGAGCGTCCTCTAGCGACCATGGCTTCTGATGCAGCTGTTTCAGTGCTGAATTTCCTTCGTACTTCTTCAGACAGAAGAGCTCCCATGACTGATTCAAACTTCAAAGAATCAGCAGAGCTGAAGCTGATAGAAGTTACGAAGTGATCCCATGATTCAGGCAGAGAACACAACAAGGTGATGGCTTTATCTTCTTCCTGTATTTTGACTTCCATATCTGTTAATTGACATATTAGTGTATTAAAAACATTAAAATGTTCTGCAACGTTTGAACCTTCTTTCATTCGAAGACTGTATAACTGTCTTTTCAGATAAATTCTGTTGGTCAATGACTTTGTCATATAGATATTTTCAAGTTTTTCCCATTATCTTGACGCTATAGTCTCTTCAACAATGTTGAAGAGAACTTCATCCGCTAGACATAGCCGAATGGTACTGAGAGCTCGGGCATCCAAGTCCTCTCAGTCTGACGTAGTAATGGTTGCAGGTTTTTTAGTTTCCCCATCCAATGCCTTGTGCAACCCTTGTTGCACAAGAAAATCCCTAACCTTCAGTTTCCAAAGAGAAAAATTGCTCTTTCCAGTGAATTTATCCACCTCGAATTTCGCATTCGACATCTTGGCCATTTTTTTCTTTCCTAGGGTTTCAGACTTTCTAGGCTTTTATATTTCCTTATTTCTCCAAATAAAAAAGAACCTTTAAAAATTTTTCCTTTCCTTAAAAAATAAATCTGTCTTCTTTTTCCTATATTCTGAATTTAAAGAAATTTACTTTCACAGCTTTCTAAAACAAAATTTCTGAGATGAAACTTCTTTCAACAGATTTCTGAAAATTTCTGAGACAAAAAATTTCTTAAACAATACCCGGATTTTTTTGAATAAGTTCTGGCAGGCTCTTCAATTCCAACAGACCTTCACCACGCTCCAGCCCGCACAGCGGTGGCAGTTTCTTCAAGTTGCTTCAACGCACAGACAACACATAACAAGTTCTGGCAGGCTCTTCAACGCCTTCACGCCTCAGTTCTTTCACCAGCTTACAGCACGCACAGCCACAGCCAGGTTCTTTCCAACCCGCACACAGCCTTTCACGCAGCCGGCAGTTCTGGAACAATCACGTTTTTTCAGAGAAAAAGTTCAGGCCGCTTCTCACGCCTTTCGTAGGCAGTTCTGGAACAATCACATTTTCTCAGAGAAAAAATTCAGGCCACTTCTCACTCCTTTCGCAAGAATTTCTGGAACAAACACGTTTTTCAGAGAAAAATTCAGGCCGCTTCTCACGCCTTTCGCAGGCAGTTCTGGAACAACTAGCTGCAGGTTCTCACGTTCTTCAGAGAAAAGAGTTATGGAACAATGCTCTGCAGACTTCAACAGGCCTTCACCTTCAACGCACAGCAGGGTCTGCTCCAGCGACTCCAGTACAGCCTCAATGCCTAACGCACGCACAGGCCTCAGGGTCTTCTCCAGCGACTCCAGCACAGCCTTCACACTTGGATGCATGGTTTTTGCCACGGTCATGCCTCAATTCAATTTGCACGTACGCACTGCGTTCAACGCATAGCTTCCTGCCTTCAACGCAGGTCCACACAACCTCACTCCCTCTGATACCACTTGTAGAAAACAAAGAGAGATGAATAGATGAAAGAAATAATAAACAAGAACCCTTGCCAAGATTCAGAAACTGAACTTGAACTTAACTGAATGGTTATGATTCTCTACACTGATTTTTATTCATGTGTATTACAATAATTTTATATCATGCCTATATATCGTTACATAACCGAATAAATGCAACCACCTAATTACAATTCAGTTAAAAGAAACCTAACTAATTTGTTGTCAATACTAACAATCATTTTTTTGCTTTGTTGACCTCAAAAAAACCTTTGATACTATCCCTAGAGATAAGCTATGGCACAGAATGGAAGAACAAGGGGCCCCAAAGGAATATAGACCTGATGTTCATAAGATATATGAGCACATTAGAGCATAAATCAAAACAAAAGAGGGTATGTCTGAATGCTTTGGCAGTGACATAGGAGTCAAACAGGGATGGCCTCCTTCCCCCACTTTGTTTGGTTTATATATTGATAAGCTTGAAGAGTGGATAAGAAATATCAAAGGAGAAGGCATCCAATTAGCAAGATATCTGGTGAAATTGCTTTTATATGCCAATGAACTTATCCTTATTGCTAAATCTACGATAGGTCCGAAAAAGAATTTGAAAGCTATGGAACTCTTTTGTCAATATGCGAGAAACGCAAGTAAATTTCAGCAAAACTAAAGTCATGATTTTCTCCCTAAAAAGAAAGAAACAGCAGGATACTTTTCTCTTTGAGGGCAACCCCTTGGAGGTTGTAGACTAGTACAAATATCTAGGAATTGAGTTCCACTAGAGGCTCGGCTGGGAAGCATGTAGATAAAAAAGAATCCAAGGAGGGTGGAAGGCTTCCTACCTTCTCCCGAACAAGCGTAGACAAGCATAATTATGGGATTGGAAGACTAAGAAAACCCTCTTTGGTTTATTAGTGGTGCCAATTATCCTATATGGTTGTGAGATATGGGGGAGTAACATGTCAAGCCGCAAATGGCGGCAAATAGAAAGAATCCAAAAGCATCTAATCACAAGTAGCCTCAAATTCAAATCAGCGGTTCTATACGATATACTTTTAGCTGAGGCTAGTATGTTTCTAATTGATGCTTCATTGATCATTCATCTACTAAGTTACCTAAAGAAGGTTGAAAATATGGATAAGCACCGATGGCCCAACTTGGTTGTCAAATAGGAGCTAAGTTGTTGGAAAAATACGTGGATGAAGCAAAATAAAAAGTTGTTAGGCAAATGGGACATAAATCTGCATGACTGTCCTCACACCAAGGAGGAGATAAAAAAGTGTGCGTTAGAAAAATTCAGGATTGCCATGTGGACAAAGTAGGTAGGCAAAAAAAGCATATTATGTCAAAGAATTTAACCCCTTGTGGAAGCATGATGATAAAGAGTATTTGAGTTCCACAATCAAGGGAAAAGGAAAAGTAGGGCATGGTCTGAAGTAAGATGAGGATTGGAGTTGGACTTGATGCTAAAAAATACATCTCCATGCAAAAGTGTGAGCATTATAAATCAAGTAGATGAATGCGGATGGGGATGAGCATCGCAACATATCAAACAATTTCAACTCGTGGATATTTATATGGTTAATAAATTATCTTCTTGCAAACGCAGAATAAGGGAAAGAAGAGATGACATTGTAGATCTTATTATCCTTATAGAAC
Source organism: Pinus taeda (assembly GCA_000404065.3). Lineage (NCBI taxonomy): Eukaryota > Viridiplantae > Streptophyta > Pinopsida > Pinales > Pinaceae > Pinus > Pinus taeda. Next base: position 24,870 of record APFE030398839.1, read on the forward strand.
TAATTGTAGAAGTTATAATACCCACAAATTTGTGCTTTTTTGTGAAACTGGTAGGGCTCGAAAAAATTCACATCTCAACAATAGAAGGGTGTAACATCACAATCAATTGTATCAATGAATGGTCTAATGGAAAAATGATAAAACACTATAAACATGAAGTAGGTACTTCTTCGTGGACCCATCCAATATGACATGGTTGGGGATGAGTGGTAGAAAGTTGGATTTTGTCAATCAATTGTTGAGCAAGAAAGTTATTTTTGATTCCGCTGTCTATGATTAATTGTGCAAGTTGTTGCTTGATCTAGAAATTGTTGAGTGAAGCGAGCTTCATTCTTGTTCTCATAGTAGTTTTTCCCCACGAGAACCAACTAAGGGTGGGTGGAGGTTGAATTATTAACATTAAGATCTAGGTGTGCATCATCAATGTCAACACTTGTGTTGTTCAATGTTGTTCAGTAAGAAAGGCATTGGCCATTTTTTCTACAAGTCACAACATTCATTATCAAAATGAAAATATTTCCAATGATAGAATCGATGTTTGTTCTTCCCTTCACTATTCAAACTAGATGTTTCTTGATTGTGATTCAAACTAGGTGTTTCTTGATTGTGAGCAATAGAAAGCAGCTTAGCGTCTTGGAAGATATTTAGGAGGGATGTTCCAAGAAGAAAATTGGGAAGAGTTCAAGCTTTGCATGGATGTGAGAAAGCAAACCTAAAGTATAATTTATGCAAAATGGTTTTCTTTTGTTGTTTAGTTGTGAAAGGTGGCTACATCCTCCATTGGATGGAGCATCTTTCCACTTCTTGCAATTCCAACCCTCCCTTGGGAATTGGAATATTGTGATAGCAGCATCTAAGAGATAACTCATAGTGCTTATCAGAGAACACTGACATAGGATGACTCATAGTGCTTATCACAGGAGAAAATTGGCATAAGTTATTGCAAGGGTGTGGGGTCTTTTTGATGATTTTAATTGTGCTTTTATTAGTATTTTATAAGTGGATGACAGATTGTGCTTTTATTATTATTTTTTTTTTATTGAATGACATGGATTGTGTTTTTATTACTATTTTTTCTTCCATGACAAGGATTGTGCTTTTGTTTTGTAGCTGTGAAAAAAGATGGAGCATATTTCTGGAGCATATTTCCAAATCTAAGAGATAATCTGAGTCGTTCATTGCATATAATAGCTCATAGAATAAATCATAGTGTTTATCATAGGTGAAAATTGATATAGGTAATGGCAAAGGTGAGGGCTCTTTGATTATTTTAATTAGGTTAAGTTATTTAATTCCTAAACTATGATATGAAAATGTCAGTGTGATAACATGAAAAAGGGGGTTTGACCCTTCTATTTTAAAAATTGGATTCTATTTTTGACTCGATGATTTTATTTTAAAAATTGGATTGTATTTTTGACTAGATGATTTTATTACTATTTTTGGTTTTTTGGTGGGATAACATAGCTTGTGCTTTTATTACTATGTTTGCTTGGATAACATAAATTGTGCTTTTATTACTATTTTTGCTTCAATGACATGGATTATGCTTTTGTTGTGCACATTTGAAAAAACAGCTGGAGCATCTTTCTTTCCGCATCTAAGAGACCGTCTGTTGCAAAGGAAAGTGGCATCAACATCTAAGAGATAACTAACGTTGCAATCCCAACAGAGAGCAAAGTGCAAAGAGATAAGTGGCGCTGCAGATCAAACAGGTTATAGCAACGGTCAAGGATGTTGATTTCTTTAATTCGATTCAATTTTTGGAATTCATATTGGCATTGGCATTGCAGTGCCTTTCCTCCTCCTCCTCGCAGAGTTTCCTGCATTGTGTGGTCTAGTCTCGTGAGTCTCGTGCGATTGGAGCTGCAAATGGTGTGCGTGTATGAATGTGGTCTGGTCTCTGTTGTTTCTGTCATTTGTTTGGTGTGCGTGACTGTATGTGTATGTCTGTCTCTGTGGTGTGCTTGTATTCTCTGAGAGGTGGAAACAGAGGCCTGCTCATGTTCCCTGAGAGGTGGAAGCAGGGAGCGTATCAATTATTGAATCAAGACCACTGTGCCCAGGGATCACAGTTAAATGGTGCGTCCCATTCGTTGACAGGTAAATGAGGCATTCCAGTAAATTTATTTTCAAAACTCTTTGTATGGGTCACTCTGATTATGGGTTGTGGGTTGCAAATAACATTAAGTGAATGAGAGGAATCGATTTGATTTTAGAAATTTCATTTCAGTAAATTGATGTTCAGTGTTGTTTGGGTTTTTTATTAAATTAGATCTTCCGCATCCTTAGTGAGAGGCGGCAGTATAGATCCCTACTTGCAGAGAAATGGAGATATCACGGTTGGATCTTGGCGGTGGCCATCGTGGAATAGTGGCCACTAGGAGCGTTTTTCTGGAGGAGAAATTCTCGTGAGTCTCGTGAGTCTCATGCGATTGGAGCTGCAAATGGTGTGTGTATGAATGTGGTCTGGTCTCTGATGTTTCTGTCATCTGTTTGGTTTGCCTGATTGTATGTGTCTGTCTGTCTCTGTGGTGTGCTTGTATTCTCTGAGAGGTGGAAACAGAGGCCTGCTCGTGTTCCCCGAGAGGTGGAAGCAGGGAGCGTATCAATTATTGAATCAAGACCACTGTGCCCAGGGATCACAGTTAAATGGTGCGTCCCAGTCGTTGACAGGTAAATGAGGCATTCCAGTAAATTTATTTTCAAAACTCTTTGTATGGGTCACTCTGATTATGGGTTGTGGGTTGCAGATAAGATTAAGTGAATGAGAGGAATCGATTTGATTTTAGAAATTTCATTTCAGTAAATTGATGTTCAGTGTTGTTTGGTTTTTTTATTAAATTAGATCTTCCGCATCCTTAGTGAGAGGCAGCAGTATAGATCCCTACTTGCAGAGAAATGGAGATATCACGGTTGGATCTTGGCGGTGGCCATTGTGGAATAGTGGCCACTGGGAGCGTTTTTCTGGAGGAGAAATTCTGCAGAGCCTGCGGTTTCTTGGTTTTTAAAATCAGATCCTTTGCATCCATGGTGAGGCGGCTTCTTGGTTTTCTAAATTGAATCCTGTGCATCAATGTTTTTTGGTTTTTTAAATTAAATCCCATGCATCCATGCTGAGGCGGTTTCTTGGTTGTGTAAATTAGATCCTCGATACATGTTTTGTTGGTTTTTTAAATTAATTCCTCTAAATTAGACCCTCTTCATCCATGCTGAGAGGTAGTTTCTTCTTATTTTAAATTAGATCCTCTTCATCCAGGTTGAGGCGGCAGCATAGATCCCTCGTTGCACAGAAAGTCAGAGAAACCGGGCCTGCCAATACCATTGTTGAATATGGTTGGCATCATAAAATTCATCCATGCTGAGAGGTGGTTTCTTGTTATTTTAAATTAGATCCTCTTCATCCAGGTTGAGGCGGCAGCGTAGATCCCTCGTTGCACAGAAAGTCAAAGAAACCGGGCCTGCCAATGCCACTGTTGAATATGGCTGGCTTCGAAGAAGAGTTTTTCTAGAGGAGAAATTCCTGTAAAGTGAAGATGTTAAAGATGGAGTTAACGGCGTAATTACACCTTCGTATACAGTGAGTGCATAGGGCAAGGAAAAAGGGATTGTCAATGTGGATTCATCCCTCAGAGATAAACATTTTGTTGACTGACTCTGTTAATTTCGGTGGGTGTTATAAAGTGTTGACTCTGTTTTCCTGACTGACTCTGTTCATTTCGGTGGGTGGATTCTGCCAGATTAGACCTGCTACATAGACATTGAATCTAAGGGGAAGGATTGAGAATCTTCGTAACCCTTGTAAATATGATGCCTATCAATGTGGATTCATCCCTCGGAGGTAAGTGCAACATTTTCTTGATTGACTGTGTTAATTTCGTTAGGTGTAATAAAGTCATTGTCGATTGCACTATGGAGATTCAGAAATGCATGTGTGATGAAGAGATTTTTCAGATTGCACTGTACTTTTATAAAATTTTCTTGCAGATTGCTTCTCTCCTAGCTTTCTATCGGTTCGCTAAATAATAATATAAGAGATTGTTTCTGCATCATCTATCTTAATTTTGCACTGAATTATTGATGCACTCTGTTATAGTTTCTAGGTTAAGCATATTACATCCAAGGACCCAGCAACCTATTATCTAAAATCCTAGGTTATCATTCGTAGCTGAAGCCTGAAACCTACCTATTATCTAAAATCCTAAATCGATTATTTCGTTACCATTTTCATTCCCTCTCGGAGAGATTGAGAATGGGTAGGTTCAGGAGGTGGGGTTGGATTCGGCAATCGATTAGTCAAAACTACTTCACCGGTCCTGCTGCCTATTCTCTGGCTCTCTAACTATAGCTTAGATCCCTCTGTTTGCTTGTATGTCTCAAAGTGCCCTTCCATATTTTCACAATAGTAGCATATATACTCAACCTATTGAATTTTTGTGTTTATATTTGGATTCAATATGTTTGGATTATATTGAATTTCTGGGTTAGGTTGGATTTAAATTGTAATTTAGTCGCTCAGATTTTCTCAACAGTCACATGTGGACCATCTGGATTGTTATTATTACAATTTCCACATCCAGTGGACAAAATATTATGTTTGCTGGCATTAAGATTTTTTAACAAATCTAGAATTGTTGAGGTCATCAAAATATGAGCCCCGAGAGATTCGACCCCGAGACCCATGGTGAAAGGAACGACGAATACGCGGGCGATATATGGAGCCTGGGGTTGAGTCTGGTGGAGTGTTTTATTGGGCATTTCCCATTTCTGCCGGCCGGGCGGGCAGAAAGCGGACTGGCCTACCCTGATGTGCGCAATTTGTTACGAGTCTGCTGCTACATCTCAGAAAATGGACTGCTGCTCAGCTGTTGGGTCACCCCTCCACCTCTCCCGCAGACACCCTCCTCCATAAATAGTAGCTTCACCATTTGCTTTTGCATTTTGGGCGGGATGGAGTGCGGTTGGGTATTGAACATCTTCAACCAAAATAAACATGTCCTCTTTTTCTTTAGTATGTCCTCTAGCTCTTTTTTTAATCAGTAAGTCCTCTAGCTCTTTTTTTAATCAATATGTCCTCGGGAAACAGAATACAGTTATAATATAGATATAGTTTCATGACAGAGTAGGGATTAAAAAATCGGAAATCGGGATGATAACAAATGTAAAACATATATATTCTGTTTCGTCATATATATTCTGTTTTGTCTCCCCTGTTTAGAGTTTCCGAACTCTGAGCCATTTCCGTTCGTTAAGATGTGTTAACTTTGTGTTTCTCGATGACACGGTATATTCAATATTGGTTCATGCAGTTGTCAAAACAAATTATTTAATTAATTTTATCAAAAAAAAGCATTGCTACGAAGATATTCAGAATCTTTAATTTCCAATGTCGTTGTGAAATTTTTAATTTCCAAGGGCAAGGTATAAATGATATTCTTATTCTTCTCCATGTAGTTGGAGATCATTTTTCACTCGATGGGAAGAATGAAATATCTATGGGGAAGAATACTGATGTTGACGAGTTTAGGCCCGGCTCCAGGACACTGATGCTGAGGAGTTTAGGCCCGGCTCCAGGATGAAGCCCGAATCACCATTCAAGTTCAGTTCACTGCATTTCAAGTAAGCAACCTGAGCCTGATAGTGAAATTTTTAGATGACCTAAGTGTGATAGTGAATCTTTTGAAAATGATGTCATTAAATTCAGAGGTTCAGTGTCTATTCCAATCTCGCCCACTGCCAAATTAGCCTGTACATATGAGATTACATAAAACGCCATAACTATTTATTTGATTCTTAATTTGGTAAATTTGCTCTCTGTATTTAATTATTCTTAAATTTTTATTTTATGGTATATTCACTCACTCAGGGTTTCCGTTTATTTGCTTTGCTTGGGCTTCTGTGTAATTGCGTTTGACAAGCTGATAGGCTGGCCTTCAGATTTATTTCTAATTCTCTTTCTATTTTTATATTATATAAAGTAGTTGAAAGCAAAAATATCATTCCAGTTATAAATGTTTTATTAATATAAAAGTAATCGAGAGAGAAATATAGAGACTATAAATATTTACCACCAAAAAGAGATTATATTATAATATTTAAAATAGAATTGGTAAGCTTAGATTTTATAGTTACAGTCATGACATGGATATTTATGATTTGATTGTTATTTATTCTTACAGACAAAGAAAATGGTTTGTTTTAAATCTTACAGCACATTTATGATCTGATGGTTGAGAAATATGAATTCTGTACTACGATGATATTTGAGAATATAAATATTTACCTCAAGAAACAGATTCTGGACTACACCTTATATTATAATGTAATGCCTATGATTTGATAATGGAATAATAGGGAATTTGAGAATATAAATATTTACCACCAGAAACAGATTGATTCTGGTCTACAGCTTATATTATACTGTAATGCCTATGATTTAATAATGGAAAGCGTGCGCTTACATTCTCCTCACATGGCCACCTATGTGTTTAGTTACAGTCATGACATGGACATTTATTCTTACACGGGAAAATATACTAACAGAAAATGGTTTCTTTTTAAAATCTTTTCCGGTATGATTTTTAAGTAATTGAAAGATTAGCTTGCTTTTCATTATTTGTTGTTAACAGCTACCCTTTCCTTACCAGTTTTGAAGGGCTTAATTACACCTGGTGTATATTGTTGGAAGGCAAACTGTTTTGAAGGGCTTAATTACACCTGGTGTATATTGTTGGAAGGCAAACTGGATAGGCTGGGCTTTGCTGGAGAATGTAACCTTGCAGTTTCTCCCTTGCGGTGTCCAGTAGTGGCCTTACCCGGTCTCCCAATAACCTTGCAAATATGCAATATTCTGTAGCAGGAAAGGTAATCATTTTCTTGACTGACTATGTTATAATACAATATTGGTAGGTGTTATAATTATAGAGTTATTGCGGGATTTTATCAAAAATACATATTTAATGAAAAAAATCTTTAGATTTTTTTTTTGTGTGTATGATCATTTATTTATAATTTATAGCGAGGTTGTTGTGTTTGTTTGTTTGTTTGTTTTTTGTTTTTATGTAGATGATAAGAAGAACATGAAGAATGTACAAGCATGTTAAGATAGATGAAATATCTACAAGTCATGACAAAAGATATGAATTTCTTATGCTATCACGAGCCAAAACAAACTAATATCTACAACTCATGACAAAAGATATGAATTTATTATGCTATCAGGAGCCAAAACAAACTAGCTTGCATTTATTTTTCATGTTTATTATATAATTCTCTAAAACATCATAATAATAAAAAGTATTATTTTGTTGTAAGGGGCTAAAAGCCCTTTCTCATTGCTCTTGAGGATGGACCATGGCTATCCTCAAGGGTTTGTGTCCCTCTCTTTACCTTACTTTTTCATTTGCTTTTATTTGTTTATTTTAGAACTAGATAGTTTTAGTTTAATAGATTGTAGATTAAAAGTGTCAAATAATGCATCAATATAGATAGTTATAACATGTTAATTGAAAATTTAAAATCTCAAATCAACTTGAAGTTATGTAAATGCATTTGATTTAGCTAATATTATATTTTTCCAACCAGGGGCTTTTGTGACAATTGCACAATTTTTGGATGTTTGTTTAGTGGTTCAATTTGTGTATGATCAAGTTGTATGTTTTTATTGTATACATTGATTGATGTGTTTTTCTATAACTTTGTGATGATGAATTTAAATGCAGAATTTTGTGTAATGATTGTTGTTTGAGTTTCATTTATATGATTGTGTTTTACAATGAATGAGTGGCATGTTAATATGTATATTGAAATGTGTGAGAATTTTCTTTAGGTGCTTGGTGTCTATATTATGTTTGTGCATTCAAAACTCTTTTTTGTGAGATGACCAAAATTTCATATGCAATGTTGAATGTATCTTTGTGTCTTTACAATGCGTTTTGTGTGATGTTTATTATTCAATGTGTATTTGTGATTGTGTATGACAATGCTTGTTGTTTGGGCTTTATTTACATAGTTGTGTATTTACAATGGATGTGGATGACATGTTTGATATGTACTTTGAAATGTTTGTATTCTTCATTGTTTGCATTTCTGATTGTGTTTGTATTATTCATCACATTTGTTTGTGTATTTACAATCTTATGTGTAATAAAATCTTAAGGAATGTTTATATATGCTTGTGTATTTACAGTGTTTTTGAATGTAATGATGAAAATTCAATACAATGTCTGAGTACTTGTGTATCTCTATGTTTTTTAATGTAAATATGAAAATTTGATGTGATTCTCGCATATGTTTGAATGTAATTATGATTGTTGTTTGATTGTATGCATTTTTTATTGTGTTTGTATTATTCATCACATTTGTTTGTGTATTTACAATCTTGTGTGTAATAAAATCTTAAGGAATGTTTATATATGCGTGTATATTTTACAATGTTTTTGAATGTAATGATGAAAATTCAATATGATGTTTGAGTACTTGTGTATCTATATGTTTTTTAATGTAAATATGAAAATTTGATGTGATACTCGCATATGTTTGAATGTAATTATGATTGTTGTTTGATTGGGTTGTTTTTTTATTTGTCATTTGTTCGTTGTGATTGTGTATATGCTTGGATTGTGAGAATTTGTGCCGGAAAGAGAAAAAATTGATATGACATCCTTTTGTATTTGCAATATATCTTTGTGTCTTTACAATGCTTTTTGTGATGTTCATTATTCGATGTGTATTTGTGATTGTGTATGAGAAGGGTTGTTGTTTGGGCTTTATTTACATAGTTGTATAGTTACATTGAATGTGGATGACATGTTTGACATGTGCTTTGAAATATGTGTGGATTTTCATTAGCATATGGCTTGATTTAGTGTATACATTAATTTTGTATGTGTGGATATTTATAATTTTGTGTGTGTAATAAGAATATTTGATGGGATATTTGTATGCTTGTGTATTAACAATGCTTTTGATGTTTAAATTTTTATGTATTCATCATGTGTTTCGTATTGTTTCTGTACTTACAATCTTATTTGTAATGATTAAAACTTGAAAAGTGCTCTTGATTGTGTTTTTGTACTCTTGATTTTATGTATTTTTCATTGTGTATTTTTGCCCTTGATTGTTTGTATTTTTCATTGTGTGTTTGTATCCTTGATTGTATGTGTTTGTATTACTGATTGTATGCATTCCTAATTGTGAGTTTGTATTCTTGATCACATTTGTTGGTGTATTTACAATCTTGTGTGTAATAAAATATGAATGAATGTTTATGTGTGCTTGTGTATTTACAATGTTTTTTAATGTAATGATGAGAATCTGATATGATGTTTCAGTACTTGTGTATTTATATGCTTTTGAATGGAATGATGAAAATTTGATGTGATGTTTGCATATCTGTAATATTTTTTATTGTAATGATCATTGTTGTTTGATTGGGTTGTTTGCTTATTTGTCATTTGTTCATTGTCATTGTGGATATTCTTGAAACGTGAGAATTTCTGTCAGAATGAACAAACTTTGATATGGCATCCCTTTTGTAATTGCAATAATATTTCTTTAATGATTAAAATTTGTTGTGTATTTTGAATTTAAATTTACTGCACAAGAAATTAAATGGGGGGATTGGGAGAGTGTTGAGTGAAATAGTAATATTATATAAACTATAAGTGAGGGGTAGCTCAAATGAACTTTATTTATTGCATAGGGAAATCACATAGGAGGTGGGGTTGGGGGAGTGATGAGTGAAATAGTAGTATAACCATAAATTAGGAGTGAGGGGGAGGGGCCAAATGAGCTTCCACCTTCACGTAGATGGCCTCGTTAGTAGAAAATTTGTATCATAAAATTCTCGAAGCCAAGTGAAGTTCCTTTTAAATATAAAATTTATATTTTTTATTTATCACAGTTTAAATAATAATAAATCACCAAATTTAAATAATCATTATAATTTTCCCTCATATCTATAATTAACTTTGTCATTTATTTAAAAATAACTAAATTATTTATAATACCTAAACATATATTTATATGAAATAATATTTATAATATAATCCAATTATATCTATATATATAGAGTTGGATTATATTTTATGTTATCTAAATATAAAATAAGTTTTCTAATTAAGATAAAATACTATTCCTAAATTTATTTTTGTATATGTTGTTATTATAAATTATTATTATGTATTATGAAATATTTATTATAAATATATTACTATTTGTTTATAAAATATTATTTACAAAAATATATATTAAATTATTTATTTATAATATTAAGGAAATATTTATAATTATTTGTGTAGCATGGCGCTCATTACTATTATAGTATAGCAGAGAGAGAGGAGGCGCCACTCCTCCATTATTATATATAGTATATATATAATATATAGAGAGAGAGAGATCGAGAGTAGAGAGCGATGGAGTAGATAGAGAGAGTGAGAGAGAGTTTTAATATTAAGTTTAAATAATAGTTCTTACAGTAAACTCTTCGAACTTTATTAATATACTATATTATTAATAGACTCCCTATCTTATAGGTTGGTTTATATATAAAATAATGTGGTTTAGAATAATTCTAAAAATATAATAACTCTCTGTATATATGCATATATATAAATTTGGTGTTTATATTATGTTTGTGCATTTAAAACTTTTTTTTTGTGTGTAATGATCAAAATTTGATATATAATGTTCAATGTATTTTTTTGTCTTTACAATGTTTTTTGTGACGTTCATTATTGGATGTGTATTTTTTATTGTGTATGGGATTGGTTGTTGTTTGACCTTTATTTACACAGTTATGCATTTACAATAAATGTGGATGACATGTTTGAAATGTACTTTGAAATGTGTGTGGATTTTCTTTAGCATATGGCTTGATTTAATCTCTACATTAATTTTATATGTTCGGATATTTACAATTCTGTGTGTATGATGATCAAAAATTGACATGCAATGTTTGTAGTATTTATAATTTTGTATGTAATAAGAAGATTTGATGGGATGTTTGTATTCTTGTGTATTTGCAATGATTTTGATGTTTGAATGTTTATGTATTTCTAATGCTTGTTATGTTAGTGTAGTTATTGTGCATTTGTATTGATTATGTAGTTACAATCTTATTTGTAATGATTAAAACTTGAATTGTGCTCTTGATTGTGTGTTTGCAATCTTGATTCTTCTCATTTTAATTGTGGATTTGTACTTTTGATTGTATGTGTGTTTATACTCTTGATTTGTACGCATTTTTTATTATGTGTTTGTATTCTTCATCACGACATTAAGCTACACATATGTTTGTGAAAATTTGATGTGATGCTCGCATATGTTTGAATGTAATTATGACTATTGTTTGATTGTATGCATTTCTGATTGTGTTTGTATTATTCATCACATTTGTTTGTGTATTTACAATCTTGTGTGTAATAAAACCTCAAGGAATGTTTATATATGCTTGTGTATTTACAATGTTTTTTAATGTAATGATGAAAATTCAATATGATGTTTGAGTATTTGTGTATCTATATGTTTTTTAATATAAATAAGAAAATTTGATGTGATGCTCACATATGTGTGAATGTAATTATGATTGTTGTTTGATTGTATGCATTTATGATTGTGTTTGTATTATACATCACATTTGTTTGTGTATTTACAATCTTGTGTGTAATAAAATCTTAAGGAATGTTTACATATGCTTGTGTATTTATAGTGTTTTTGAATGTAATGATGAAAATTCAATATGATGTTTAGTATGTGAGCATCACATCAAATTTTCACAAACATATGTGTAGCTTAATGTTGTATTTATTATGTGTTTGTATTCTTGATTGTATGTATTTTTTATTTTGTATTTGTATCCTTCATCATGTTTGTTGTGTGTGTACTTACAATCTTGTGTGTAACAAAAAATGAAGGAATATTTATATGCTTGGGTATTTAAAATATTTTTCAATGTAATGATGAAAATCTAATATGATATTTGACTAGTCGTGTATTTGACATGAGAATTTGTGTGAGGATGAGGAAAATTTGATATGGCATATTTTTGTATTTGCAATAATATTTTTGTAATGATCAAAATTTGATATGTATTTTCCATTTAAATTTATTGTACAATAAATTAAATGGGGAGATTCTGAGCGTTGAGTGAAATAGTAATATTATATAAACTATATTTCGCTGTATAAGGAATTCACATAGAAAGTGGGTTGGGAGAATGATAGAGAAAAATAATATATAACCATAAATTAAGAGTCAAATTTCTTTTAAATCTAAAGAAAATATTATTTTTATATTTTTATTTATCAAATTTTAAATAAGCATAATAAATCACTAATTTTAAATCAATATATAAAATAAGTTCTATAATTTGAAATTCAAATTAGATGTATAT
>APFE030398843.1:0-41691 GCA_000404065.3 Pinus taeda
CATGAGTCAAGGTCAGTGAGTGCCCAGCAAGCCAGAAGGAGCTATGTACATATGTTTCATTGTTATTTTCATCAGCTACAAATCATTTTATACCTTGGATTTAAAAACCCTGTTTTTAAGTCCAAGGTCATGTCAAATTTGTAAAAATAAAGAAATTTTCAGAAGTTTGCAAAAGTGCTGGCAACAACCCGGGTTCCTTCACCACAGTCCATCAGATGGTCAACCTGCAAAAAGAACGAAGTTAAACGCCTCAAAGAGCTAATTTCAGGACAAAATGACTCCAAAACAGTGTTAAAAAGAATTTCAAAGTATAAACATTATAAAGTAGGTTTTTGAGTTAAATTTTTTCAAATGAAAGCATATAAAGGTAAATTCCCTCTTTGAAAACCCTCATTGTGCATTTGGGAGCAAGAAATTACAAGGAGAGAGGCAAGAGAGCGATTTGGGAAATTTGCAGCAAATTTCGAGCTTTTGGAGGGTGCGCGACCACTCGAAGGGTGCGCGACCACTCGAAGGAGGTGCTCGACCACACGTCCAGCAAGCCTAGAAATTTATCAAAACTTCAAAATTTCTCCCAAATTGCTTGCGGTTTTTTCGAGGTAGGCCTCCCAAATATTTTTAATGATAATGCCATGGATGGATAGCATGTTTATGGTCATTTTTACCATGAGAAATTATGAAGAAATAGGTTAAATGGTTGATGTATTTGCAAGCTTATGTTAGGTTATATTGTTTGTTTTTCAAGGTAATTTTTCCTTTATTCCCTTCCATTAGTTTCCCATTATAAATTCACATGTGTTAGAGTGTCATTTTCATTAATCTCATTTGCAAATTAATGCTAGGCCCCATCCCAATTTCCTAAAAACCCTAATCACCATCAAAACCCTATCCAAACCCTAATTTCTCCCATGCATCCTACTCAAACCCTAACACTTTGTTACACAACAAATTCATGTATAAAAAGCACAACAAAATGAAAAAGAAAACATTGTAAAAAACAAAAGAAAGTGATGACAAGGCATGCACACAAGAATTGTAAAAACAGTGAAATTGCCATTTGCATAGCCTTATAAAAATAAAGAAAAATGTCATCTTGCTGTGTATATGTCAAAGCTTGCAAGCTATGTTAAAGTCATGACAAAAATCCATTAAATGTACAGCTGCATAGCTATAAAAAAAAAAAATCAGTTTTGCTGTGATTAGGGTTTTGCGTTAACGTGGTATTCTTCCCCATCCTTAAGACTTTGTTTTTCCCTATATATTCCCCATATGAAAACCTAATTCAATTGTATTTCCCTTCATGCAAAACTCCTTATGAAAATTGAATGTCCCTCCCAATGTCAAAGCATACAGTGAAACCCTAATTCCCAATGACAAATGCAAAAATGAAACTACCCCTGTTTAAATGAATTACTGTTACGAAAATTAGTTGGCAATGATTATTAAAAGGGTTCATTGTCCCCCTAAACCTAATTCCTAATATCCTTTCTTTTCCCTAATTCCCAAGTTACCAATTCCCTCTCCCTTCCATTGTAACATAATCACAACAATCCCCTCTCCCTTCCTTTTGCAATCAAATACCCTAACTCCCTGTTTCCCAAAGCATCAAATGGCCAGTCCAAAAGTTATAAAAAACAGAGTATGCTCCTCAAGGACATGCAAAAGCAAAATGAAATGAGATGCCTGTTATTTGTACATAAGTGATGCTGCCCTATCCCCCTATGCCCATTACATCCTCCCCTCCATCATGAAGATTTTCATTGTCCTATTTGATGCTTAAAAAACACAGTTTCCCTAAATAAAGTATTGATTTGCAAATGTTGAAAGATGGAATGACATGTTTAGCATTATGTGATGTTTTCCTTCAGAATTCCCTGCTTATATACATATTTTTCCCTTTCCTATATGTAAATTCCCTCCCCTAACATATCCCTCATGATGTTTCCCCTTGAAAACATCATACTTCACAACATTTTGCAGGCAGGGCAGCGGTCATTTTGACTTGTTTATTCCACCTTGCTCAATAACACCATGTCAACTACTGAGACTAATGAGCAAGGTGATGACCGATCATCATCTACTGAGATTGAGACACAACGGAGGCCTCGTAGGGGAGGCAAGGGTGGTCACCACAAGAGGGAAGAGCCCACATCATTGACGAAGTTTCAGGCTTGCCCATTGGCAGTATCTTGTTTTCAGCACATGGCTTGTTATCAGTTTTGTGAGAGGATGTCACACATTCAGTATCACAAAGAGTTGGCCCGGTTGTTTGTCCTACATCTCCATGACAGGCGGTCACCCTTGCAGGGGTGAATTTTGTATTTTCTCTAGAGGCTATCACAGAGGCTACTGGGATACCCAATGTGGGTGAGGTGTGGCCGAAGCGCAAGTGGCTGGACCTAGTATACTACGAGCCATATGTCAGGTCTACCTATGTGCATAACTTGTCAAGGAACTTTCCTATCAAGTTCCTCCGAGCAGAGTATATAGATATCATGAGACTCATTATGCACTACCTCACATGCGAGGGGAGATTCTCACGAGTATTTTCTTGTCATATCCGCATGATGATGCACTTCACCAGAGTGAGGATGATGAACATCTCAGCATACTTATTTCACGACACTCAGAGGATGGCCACTATATTTCGGAGACAGACCCCAGCACAACAGCTTCGGAGCCTATGCCATCATGGTCTTATTCAGCTAGTAGTTTCCCATCAGCTGAGCCAGCAGGGCATTCCTTGGGCAGATTTCATCTCCCAACATTTTTTCACACAGCCACATCCAGGGCCGGAGGTAGTTCACGAGGAGGGAGGGCCATCAAATCAGCCCGAGACCAGCATTCCTAGACACATGGCTTCTTCTCCTCGGGTCACATATCAGAGAGGTCATAGGACCTTATTTGCAGCAGCTCGACGAGTACTTTCTCCACAGCAGGTAGAAGGGGTCTCGTCATCATCTTCAGAGCAGCGAGTGTTATCTCCACACCAGGTGGAAGGGGCCTCACTTTCTTCATCGGCATAGGCAGTACGAGAGGGCAAGCAGCCCATGATTGAGGATCAGGCAGTTCACGAGGCACATGACGATTTCATTGATCGTGACGCCCACTCTTCCCCTTCAAATTTTTATGAGATTATCAGGCAGAAAGAGGAGGAGAACCTCGTGTTGCAGCAGAAGCTCCAAATGGCCCAATGGACCAACACTTATCTAGAACAGCGCACCAAACAATTAGAAGATGAAAAGGAGCTTGATGAGCTATGGAGGATCCGCAGTGATCGAACTTTGAATCGTAGGAGGCCTGGTGACCTATTGCGTGTTGATCGGGAGTCCATGCTTATTCATGTAAATGCACATCTGGAGAGATTATTGGAAAAGGCAAATCGTGACAAAGAGCTGCTACGCAACATGAAGACACACTATTGGGCAAGATTGCATGTTTGTAAGGCTAGAAACAAAATCCTCCAACGAAAGCTGTCAGAGGCCCGGAAGAAGAAGAAAATGAAAAATCCACTCTCCATCTTGGCTGAAGCATCCTTCATTCATCATGGTACTGATCAGCCTTGATCTAGTATCAAAATATGAAAATTTTTAGAATTTTGGAGTATTTAGCAAATTTTTGGTAAAATTACAGGTTTTTCCCGTGTCATGTCCGCGTCTCGAGCGCGGATGTTTTGAAGGACTGCTCGGAATTTTGAAAACTTGGCATTTTTGGAAAGGGCATGCAAAGAGAAAAAATACCAATACTTGGGAGAAGCTGGATTTTGAGATTTGAGCCTCCAAAAGCTCAAAATACATAAAAAAAAATGACTTTCTGACCACTTTTTGAGTTGCAGAAAGTGACCTTGGGAGAAATGGTTTTTGAGGGGGTAAAACAACTCCAAATTCAGAAATTCCACTTGGGATGGAAAGTAGACAGACCAAGCTTTCCAACGAGCCCTCTTGCACCTGATTTGGACCAGTGGAACCCACTCAAAAGTTGCTGCAAAGGTGCGCGGCAGTGAGAGCCAGGGGGCGCGGCAGTGAGAGCTAACTTTGCCAAAATCGACCTTTTTTGGTCAAAAAACACTGTTTTGACTATGGTTGATCATTTTTACTTGTAGATGATGGATAAATGTAATATTTTCATGGCACTTTGATAGATTTTACCTCTCTTTACTCTTCTAGAAGCTTCCTTGATGTAAAAAGTGAATAATTAATGCATGAATCAGTTAGCTAAGTAATAGAGGCAAGTTGTTGAGCTGCCTATTATCTAGTGCTTAGTTTGGAATTAGTTCAAACTGCTCCTAGAAGGATGAGCTCGACCCCTAGAGGCAAGGGAAGAGGTTAGCTTGCCTATATTATGTGTTTTCTTAGTCATTTTGAGAGGTTGGAAGGTTGGACTCTTGTGGGAGGAAGCTTTATTGTATATTGTACATCTATCTCTGCAATTTAGAAAAGAGGAAGGCCAGGGTTTTGCAGACATCCTTGTGGATTCTTGTGGATTGTTGTGTTGATGGTGTGTTCTCTATATGTTCTTGTAATTTTGTTTATGTATTCCACATCTCTCTTTTGCTTCTATTTGGACAGATGAAGTGGTAAAGTTTGAATTCATGCTTTGACATGCTCAGCTTTTTAGTTTGTTCAAAATTTATGTTTTCTGCTATCTAGAGAGGATTCAAATGGTTGTTTGCCCTCTTTAGCTCCTTCTCTATCATCCCTGATCATCCATCTCATATTAAGGCATCAGCGCTCACTCCTACCTTGCCCCAAAGATCCCCCTGCAAAAACTGTGCTCAATCCCCGCACCCTGAATTGCACTCCCTCCAATTGCCACCAAAAACCCAAAAATCTTTAAGTCAACCCCCTTATCAATTTACTAGCCTAATATCTTTGATCCTAATTGGTCAGCTTATCATATTGAAAGATCTACCGAATCTGACCCGAGAGAGCCTTCTCATACCTCGTAGGGCTAGCTACGAGGTGAAATGGTTTGATGTAGCCTTGAGAGTTTGTCTATCTCAGCCTAGGTGAATTTCAAGCGCTAACAGGTGTGTTGAGTGTGTTTGCAGTTTGTTTTCTTCAGTTTCCTATGGTTTCTGTTAAACCTATTTACATTTGGTTTGCAGATGTCATCATCCCTTGAACCATATGTTGGTTATGTTGATGGTGCTAGTCATAGCACTCAGAACCTTTCTTTTGCAGCATGGGCTATATATGCTCCAAATGGAGAGTTAGTTAGTTTACAAGGGATTTGCATCATTCATTCTACCAATAACATCGTTGAGTATAGCGTAGTGATCAAGTTATTGTCTAAAGCTATTTTTTACGGTATACGCCGTATAGTTATGATAATCGACTCATAACTTGTAGTACTATAGTTGACTAATGTATATTCAGTTAGAAGTCCAACTATGCTTTGTATGTTCTTGAGGGTGTGCCTTCTGGAAAGACATTTTTATTTCATACAATATCAACAAATTTCTAGAAATATAAACACATTGACATATGCATCGACTAATCATGTTTTAGATAGAAATTTGTGACACATGTAAATTAAATTCAATACACATCACATATCTTGAAAGAGATAATATAACCATAAGAAACACTGAAGATAGCCTTATATATATATATATATATTATAATATATATAAGTTTGATTTCACAAAAAATTGTGCCTGAGACACATATGGCCACATGGTCTATCATATAAATAAATAAATGTACATGCAGTAAAATATGGCTATAAGCCTCCTAGTAAACTAATCATAGTGCTCATGGTAGCACGGCATTGCGTGAGCCATTTGGCATAGTAGTCGGTTGATACGGCTAGGCACGCCTATAGTATGTCAATGCAGTCTCGTAGGAAGTTGGTCAACCCTAGTCTCAGCTATGTCATGGGTCAACCCCTCCATGTGATTCTCAACCTCTGCAAGGGTCTCAACCACATTGATATCCTGTAGTGCCTCTCATCCTACTGCAAAAACTTGTACTATTGTAGGTGCCTATTGTGGGTCTCCTGCATGCTAAAGATAAGAAGAACCCACAGTCAAATGGGTCCAATATCTACATGTATAAATCAATAATTTAGTCTCAAATACATCAAAAATCACAAAAAAAAAAGTCTAAGACTTAAAATCGAAAAATGATCAAATTTTTTCTTGTTTTACCTATGGCACCCCATCACTCACTATCAGGAAGCACGAGCTCTGAGTCTCCATGCAAATCCATACTTGCATATGGATAGTCTTCAATCATAATGAGTTACATTCACAACCATCGAAAGAAGACTGGTGTGAAGCTCATCAATGATGGAGTTGCATGTCTAGACATGAGATCCGCCCACCTCCTCATTCATGGGACTCTCGGATCAGTGGGCTCAAGTGAGATATATTGTGGCATGAGAAATGGAATACACTCTACGGCAAATGAAATCAAGATTGAACCATAACAAAATTTCTTCAACCCTCCATCTTTTTCCTTGGTCACTTTATCCTTCATATTTTCCCGTACAACCTCATTCTAGTTGAATATTGTCGACTCCATACACTCTAGAGCGTACTACATATGAGACTTATTGACTAAATGTAGATTAGCACTACTAGCCAATCTAGAAATGATCGATAGGATTGTCCTTAGAGGAAATCAGACCACATCCTTGATCTCGATCTTCCCATCTTTGGACAATTGGGATCTTAGTCTAAAGTGTGCATTGATGTAATCCTTGATTGTCTCTCCACCCCTCCTCGAACTAGATAAAGATATGGGGGTACCTCGCAATGATAGACCTATCAAGAAGTATATATCTTCCACCTATATCTTGATCATATGTGCTCCAAGTCTGAATTCACATGCCTAAACATCCCATGCTCACACAATATATTCTGACAGCTCCATCTGTTGCCTCATACCAGGAAGCAAGAAGAATTTCAGTAGCCCACAATTCCTTAATGCCTGGATAGTGTTTGGACCATTTGTTGCATTAACAACTTGTTTCTCATGTTCTATTTCCCACCATATTAAATTCATTTTGTTTAGGTAGAAACCCGAAACATCACTAGAATGATCATTAAGACAAACCTCATGCAAAAAAACTAGAGAAATTTTGAGAGAAACAGGAAAATAAATTTGGGAAATAAGCTCAGCGCACCCCTCCAAGGGGATACTGTGCATTCCAGTGCCCTCCTAACTGCATTTATTTCATGTTCAGAGCTCCTTTTGACTTGTTGGGGTGCGCTAGAACTAGAGCAATAAATTAGAGCCCTAGGTCCCTCGAAGATTGAAATAACTTGCATGAAATGAAAAAATGGAAGCATGAAAAGAAATAGGAAGGTTCTAGCTCCTATGTGGAAGTGGCAACGCTTGAAATGGTCCACTAGATTGGTCACAATCAGTGGTAGAATATCGAGGGAAAAAATCACTCAGAACTTACTCACCAAGAGGTATAATGTGCAATGGTAAAAATGAATTATATTTTGTGTATTTTATGGTCATTTTCATAATTATTTTATTAATATTTTAATGTTTTGACCTAAATATGATTCAATTTTATCATGAAACATGTATTTTTAACCTTTTGGCGGTGTTCTAAGTAGGTTGATAGGCATCTAACATATCTTATCGTGTTTTGAATCAAAACAAAACATTTTGACCAAATATCACAATTTCATCTCTTTTTTGGGCCTTATAAACCAACGAAAAAGGAACCCCCTAGAGTCTTCTTTCAGCTCTTTTCAGAATCCAAAAACATGCAAATATTGCCAAGCACTTGTCTTTTCGAACTCATTAAAGTAAATGCAAATACATCTACTCAGTATAAGTTTAACCCTTATCCGAACTGAGATAGACTAGTTCAAAAAATGAATACCTTAGTCGAACATGGCTAAGAGGTTCTCTTGAGTATCATTTTCTACCTTTTTGGACTCAAGGGACTATTTACGAAAACAGATCTTTGGATTTTTCTTTTTCTCCTCTTTTTCAAACTCTCTAAACATGAAAAAGAGTCAATTTACGCCTTCACTGGAAGCGTAAGAACATCAAACAACTCTAGACTCATCAAACATGACAGGATCGAACCACTCCTTCTAAGGGTTCATTAAATATACTCAGAGGGATTCATCCGAAGGATGAAATTTTAGGTCAAGCATATGTTATCCTCCTCAAGCTTGTTAAAAAATAAAGAGGTACTCACCAAAAATGGTTGGGGAAAGTGGGAAAATGGGGTACTCCACATATTAAAGCCAGTGAGTCACTCTTGAACATGACACTCTTCCACTTCATCTTCGTGGTTGTTGGATTGGGAAATCTGCTTGTTTTTTAGCTCATCATACCATATCAAAACCTCTGCATTTAGTTTTGCGTCAATGTTGCGAACTCCATTTAGTGTCATCGATATGTTCAAGAGAAACCATTCAGTTCATATCTGTTATGATACTCTTAATCCTTCATTCCTGAACTAGTTCCATATCAACATCATTTTGGCTCAAATCATGATCCCCGTTTTGTGTCATTGATGGGGGGTACATCAAGGCCCTCCTGCGATGAGTCACTTACTGTCAAAATTAGCTCATTATCTAGAAAGTTGACTTAAAAACTCTTCCTTCAATACCTTGGGACTTGTATACATCAATGACAAGTTTCCTCACTCTCGGTGATAGGCTTTCATCAATAGCGTTCGACCAAAATATTTTGTGTGGTGTTTGTCTTCAACTCATTCATTCACACCATATAGATTATACCACAGTACCTTGAAAGCCATTAACATCGTCAATGGTTTCTCTCGCATCTCTTAATGACTTACATCATTGGTCAATAATCAAATGGTCTCTACCATGTTTGACTTCAGCTAATTTATTCACATGGTTAGACTCGTACAATGGATGATCGAGTGAATGAGATAGAATACCCCGAATCTAGTTTCGTCCATTCAGGTTGTGATTTCAAGAATACTACAATATTACAAAGTATGATGGTTATGATCGTATAGATAGTTATCCAATCATGGGTCCACACTTTTTCATCAGTGGATGTGACTTCTTGATCATTGTACATGTAATGTTAGCTTATGTGTTGAGCATGGGTATGCCTCCCTCAGCAAACATATCATGATGTCAATTTATTATAACACATGATGATCTCAATTAGTTGTTCTTGATCTGAACTTGTCACAAGGTAAAGCAATTCAGTCATTAGTTTCCATTTCTGACTTTGCATTTTAAGGCAAAATATGCTATAGGCCATTTTTCACATTTGGTTAATAGGCCTACAAACCGAATCAATCCACATTTTTGAACACCTTGTCATTATCCATACACAAATCCATAATCATGACCTTTTCAAATCCCTGAGTTTTTGGTTTTGACTACTTCAAATCGGTGCTTTTAAGGCCCAGTGCACCTTGCCCCTTAAGAGACCTGCATTTAGTAGCAGGTTGTTCCATTCTACACCAACATTGATCAACAACAGCTTGTCCCTTGTTAGGGGTGTGCAGATTCTAGAAATTCAGGAAAATTAAAAAGAATCCTATAGATTCCTCTTCCAGAGGCTTCCAGGGGTTGTATTAACCATTTACCTTGGATAAGAAGTTTGAAACCTATCTAATCCTACCTTGGATACTTCACCTCTTATCCCTTGAGTTCATCATCCCATCTTAAGTGGATCTAGAGCCTATATTGGTAAATGGATAAGAATTTCTTTGGTTTTTGGAGACTGATCATGCCCTTATGCTGCTTCCATGAATTTAAGAGAGTCATCATCTTCATGCATTAAGGTGACATTTGGATGTGCTTTGTGACAAGGAACGACAAGTCAACTTGGGGATATCTTTACAAGATCAACTATTATTCTTAGTTGTAAACTCTCTCCTATTCCTATTAATACAAAGAGTATATCATTTTCATATATGTGTTATGTTACATTCACATTCATGTATTTCAATCCTTTGTTGATCCATTGAATAGAGTAATTGAATCATGCTACATAGATGTTGTGTATCCTTGGCTTGATTTGATTGTATGTGCGAGTTCTAATTATAGTGATTAAAGTTATAATTGGAGCTTACAAGTTGGGAGGAAAGTAAAGCTTGCGACAAATTCCAAGTAAGCCTCTTTCCCATTCTTTAATTTCTCTAAAGGAAATTTTATATTCTTTGTTTTCTATTGTTCTAGACCAGTCAACTAAGTCTAGTGAAGATACTTTTGTCTGCAATCTTAAATTCCGCATAACAATTATTATTGTTTTATTTATATATTTGGTGGTTTGAGGAAAGATATTTTATTTCCTTTCACTTTGTGGCAAGATTTCATCATCTTATTTTATATTTTCATGGAAAATAATTATTGATACTTGGAAAGGAAATAATCCCTAGGTAGTTAAGCTAAGAGAAAAATGGCCTATGTACTAGGTTCTTGTGCGTTTATCATATCAAACCTATTGTCATGATACCAACATTCCTTTTACACAATTACACTTTTGTTTCCAAGGCTAAAAGAAAATATGTTTGTTTCCTTTAAAGGTGATTGTTTTTTTGCTTGTTGCATAATTTGTTATGACTACTATCATATTATTTTCAAACTTCATGGGTAAGAACACTAATTTGTGTGCATATATGGAATCACATGACTAGAATCTATGTTGTTATCTTTCAATATTCATCAACATGGGTAAGGGTACCAATATGTGGAGAAGAACTCGGTTCTCAATATGACTTAGCCTTGCATTTAAAACATTCCTTTATGTAAGCCGAACTTCTTCAAGCACAAATATAAGAACTGCATGTTAATGTTCACTCATTATTAACTCATGCATGTCGGATCTGAGAGTTACCCAGTTGAGATTTAAGTTCAGGGACAATGTACTATTAGTTTTATAATCATTCGAACTATATAGATGGTGCATGCAATCAGAGGAAGGCCTATGAGGATTGTGCAATTAAAATTGAGGAATTTCCCTAATTAATAGGGGGATAATTCCCAAGCAACAACACAAGCAAATAGGTACATGGGAAAGCATAAAATTGGTTTAAGTATAGGCCTAGGCTTGTCTAGGAAGTTGTGACACAAATAGAGATAGTGTAGAACTTTCTCGAGCTTGAGAAAAAGCATTATAATATTCTCAAATTTTCTGACTAATGCAATACACAGATAGCAGGGGTTTTGTTGATGGTGCTAGACCCACCAACATTCAAGGGATCTCCCCGATATGAAGTCCCAATTAGACCTCACACCGTTTGGTGTAGGAGTTGCATCCGATATAAAGGCCTAGTTGCCAAATCCTTAAATATTTTCCTTGGCTCTAGTTTCCAAATCCTTAAATATTTTCCTTGGCTCTAGTTCTTAGCACGAGAGAGGGATGCAATGGTCTCCTCAAAATTCAAGGGAGGTGTGCCTGGAGAGTGTGCAGTTTCACTTGTGTCAAGGTTCTTCTATTGCAAAGCGGGGAGGAAAGTGAGACTCTAAGTGAGAGATAGTAGTACCACCTAGGAAGAGACACACGTGAACGAGAAGGATCCATCTAACATCCAGCGGATGCAACAGTCGTTACAAGCAACAAATAGGGGAATATTTGTCTAGTATCTCTCGGAATAGTCCACAAGGATGGGACAACAATAACAACCATTACAACACGTTCTCAATAAGATAAGCACTAAAATAACTGAAATAATTAAACTATCTTAGTACAAAAGCAAACATGAAATACAAACATCCACAGAATAGTCTTACAAACATTCATAGTCCATGAATGAATAAATTATTGGGCTTAAAAGCTTATTTTATTAAGAAAAAGTTCATAGGCACATGTTTACATTATACATCACTAGCCCCAGTAGAAGGACATTGGAGCCACTCCTTGCTCCTGAAAGAAATAACTGATCTCTCTAATGCCTTGTGGGAGGAGCCAAGGTGAAAAGTCCTTTGTTCATACAATCAAGGGGTATATATAACCAAGGGGTGATGCTTCCCCATTGTGACTCTTTGACTACCCTCATGATTGTTAAACTTACTATGAATTTTCAACTTACATGACTCTCCATATTCATGTGTCCTTTGACTTCAACTTTACAATACATTTGAATACAATATACATGGTCCACAATAGTGATGTGGCATATGACCACTCATGACATGACATGGCATGACACTACTGACATGGAATTCTTGGTGATGTGGCAATGTTAATTCACTGTTCCTACTGAGAGTTGGATGTCTTCTTGGATATGCTTTCTCTTCACCTCCACATGGCTTGATGATGTGGAGTCTTCAATGAACTTTAATCTTGGATGGTAGTTGCAAAATTGTGTCCCTTTGCTTCCTCTTGATTGATCCACTTGTGAGTTCAGCTACAAGAGAGTCTTCAAACTACACAATTTTGGGGATCAAGATGGGGAGTTGGGCTCAAGAATTGCGCAGAGCATCAGCCTTGGAGGACAGGGACTGCACATTGTGCAGTTCCAAGTAGCAAGGTGACATCCTAGAGGGATGAGACTGTGTAGTACACAGTTCAGTCAGGGTTAGGTGAAGCTAAGTTGCTCGATCTTGAACATTTTCTGAAAATGGCTAAGTGTGGGATGGGTGATGAACCTTGACTGTGATCACACAAGTAGCATACTTTGATGCCACAACACCATATATCATCAGAACATGTAACCAAAGAATTTTCCTTTGTTTGACTGTCTCATGACAAGTTATGACAAGTGCAACACCTAAGATAGGCTTTAGGATGACCATGACGACACTTGTTCGACAATGCTCAATACTTTGTCTATGGATGTAACAGATGTTTACATGGTTTGGAAAACTCATATACACAAATACCGACCTTCGAAACCATCATAAAAGGCTCGCAAAAATTTTACAACAACCAAACATGCCAAAAGATGACAGTTAGCCCAACATGCAAAAGGAACCAAAGAACTGCAAGAAAGCTCAAGAAATGAGCTCTAGTGTTTGCAACAATAATGTAAAAGACCAAGGAAGGCTCTAAAATTGGGTGTAAACCAAATTTTGGAGGGTGTTGTAGTAGGTACAACACTTGGCAACACACTGGTTGAACTCTAGCTTCTCTATCTTGGTTAATTTCTTCGGTGCAGGACATTGGTTCTTCAGGGAGTATTGATTCATCATGTAGATTACTTTGGCCTTCCCACTTACCCCATGAACAAACATGGTCCCCTCTATGCCTTCTCAATCAGACAAAACATAAGATTTAGCATAATCATAATGTTTTGAGTTGGGAAGGATAGTGTAGCTCACGAGCTTAACATTTTCAGAGTATAATTTTTCATCTTTGGTGTTGCTCCACTTCTAACAAGCCTGGAAAGTACCTTGGAAGAGTCACACAGGAACACAAACATTGCTCTACTACTAGCGAGCCTGGACAGTACCCCGACAGAGTTGTTTGCTTCACCTCTCTAGGTAGGAATACTTTCTCTTCTTTCACCTTTATTTATTTATTTAAAGAGAATTGTACATTGGAACTTATTTATTTTGGAGCGGAAGAGGGATCTCGAATTATTGAGATAAGAAGAGGTTGTTCCTCTAGAGAAGCATATAGAGACCTCTGATTTAGGTTTGCTCGTTTATATTTTTCCTCTTCTCTATTTCTACCAGTTGGATAAGCTTGAGAAAATCAAAGCAGAAAAACCAAGTATAGGCATGAGGTTTCTGGATTGGACATTGGTTCATGGTTGGACCAAAAATATCCTTACGGATGGATCGTATTTTCCGTCGAAACTTCATCGACCAAAATATGTAGCCAACACAAGGAAGATGGACAAAAGGCTAGCCAAATGTTGTGTCACAAGACTCTTATAATTCAACCACGCCCATACTTAGAAGTCGTGATATACTCATGCACAACATGTATTCACATAACAAAAACCAACACAAGATTCAAACAAAAAAACAAGGGACAAAAGAAAAGACTATTTACACAGTGTAGGGCACAGCCCCAAATTT
This sequence comes from Pinus taeda, assembly GCA_000404065.3. Classification (NCBI taxonomy): domain Eukaryota; kingdom Viridiplantae; phylum Streptophyta; class Pinopsida; order Pinales; family Pinaceae; genus Pinus; species Pinus taeda. The sequence continues at coordinate 13,937 of APFE030398843.1, forward strand.
TCACTAAAAATATTGTTTCAAGTCTTGGCCATTGACAGAGAGAGAGTCAATCTTATCGTTAAGTGATTTAAGATGATATGTGTGTCGGCCAAGCTTTTCATGCACCGTGAATGGCCCAATCCATAGGGACTAAAACTTAGCTTATGGAGTGTGTCCATCCTATGTTAAACTAACAGACAGGGCTTGCCTTGGGATTCTTGTGATAGTTGGAGAGCGGGCAAGTAGATGTTCGGCGAGAGGATGGTTTATTTTCCATACACTAGGAAGTAATGGGAGGTGTTCAAGGAATTTTTTAGTGTGACTCGGTCATCCCATAATGCATTCACCAAAGAAAAGTGCCAGTTTCGTTGTTCAGATAATATATTCTTTTTTATAATGAGGATAATAATTTTTTTCATGAATTCAGCAAGACCATTCCCCTGCGGATAATAATTAGTTGCATGTTTCAATATGATGCCATTTTCCAATGCAAAATCATAGATTCTTAACGATGAAAAGTATGTTGCATTATAAAAAATAAGCGACGTAGGAACACTAAACTTGGAAATGATGTTCTATAGCAGAAAGCTAATGGCTTCCTAATCGTTCACATGTTTGAGCGGAATTGCCTATGTCCACTGCGTGAAGTAATATATAGCAATTAAGATGTAGCGGTTCTACTTTGATGAGTGTGAGAATATTTCCCCAATAATTTCCAAGCCCCATTTTTGAAAAGGTTCTTCCACTGCAATGGGCTGCAATGGGACGGCTAAATTCTTGTTTTTTTTGGCACACCTTTGACAAACTAGACACTTGTAGGCATAAGCATGACCATATTTGAATAATGTGGTCAAGTAAAAGTCAACCCGCATAACCTTATGCATTATGGTGTTTCCTGCAATGTGTCCCCTAGCTGTTCTGTCATAAAAATTACGTAATACCTTTTCTGAACCATGTGCCTCCAAACACTTGAGCCGTACTCAGTTGTGGTGCTTTCCGAACAACACCACATGCACCAGTTGATAATATAATGCTTTAAGTTGGAGTTCCCTCATCTATCATGCAAAAACATGAGAGGGTACTGTGTCGTGCTCAAAGTATTGGAGCGCATTTGTGTACCAAGAGTTTATGCTCATAGTGGGGGAAGCTCACTCAACGTTATACATCTCAATCTCTTTCTCCCATCTTGAGAGCTCTTCTTCTTCCTCTTTCGCATTTATTGCTTCTACTACTAGTTGGAAAAGACCATGACCCTGGATTATGTGAACTGGCTTGATTTCTAGATCATACTCTTGTAACATGGTCATCTAGTTCGATCTCCTTTCACCCAACTCTTGTTGAACCGGCAGTGACCTAACCATAGGGTGTGGGACAAAGATAACACAATGGTTCTTCAATAAATAGGGCCTGGAGTTCTTTACCACATTGTACACTACATAAGCTTGTTTTTCCATGGAGGGGTAGTTAAGCTCTGGTTCTTGCAGACTTTCGCTCATGAAGGAGATAGGTCGCTCATTGTTCAATTCATCCTTCTAAGTGAGTAAAGCAACAAGAGAGGTATCGTAAGCAAAATTGTAGAGCAAGAAATATTTACCAAAGTTTTGGTTGTACAATGTGGGTGCTTCTGCTATATCCTGATTTGTATGGGAAAACGTATCCTTTTCCCTTTTATCCCATTTGTATATTTTTTCCTTCTTCACCATCTCCTGTATTGATTTGACAATCTCAGCATACTCAAAGATGAACTTATGGAAGAAGTTGATTTTCCCCAAGAAATACTGCATGGCTTTCTTATTCACTGGGAAGGGAATCTACGTGATTGTCCTGATCCTATCTAGGTCTACCTTAATCCCACTCTTAGAAATTATGTGACCCGAGAGATTACCTCAAACAATGTAGAGATATTTTTCTTTTGATTTAAGGATATCATGTACTTACGACATCACTCAAAAATCTTCTTCAAATGGCGTAGGTGGTCTAACCTTTATTTGGAGAATACTATTACATCGTCAAGATACACCACTATGCTTTGCCCAATGAGTTCGCGGAAAGTGATGTCCATTGCACGTTGGAATGTTGCACCATAATTGATTAGCCCAAATGACATTCGTCAGAATGTGAACATGCCCCATTTTGTTTTGAACGTAGTTTTGAGTCTATCAGACTCTGCAACTAGAACCTGTTTATATCCATAATATCCATCTAACAGAGAAAAAATTTTAGACCTCGATACTATTGGCAATATTTTCTCCGTGGATGACATGGGCTAGTTGTCTCTATCTAAGGTGCGGTTGCGATTTCATAAATCTAAGCACAGGCGGTTCTCCCTGGTCTTCTTCCTTACAGGGACCAAAGTTGACACCTAAGTCGAGTATCGCACTCTGTATATGATTCGAGCATCCAACAATTTTCTCAACCCTTTCTAAATAAGAGACTCAAGTGTAGGATGTACTTTCCTTTGCTTCTATTGGAATGGCTTGGCCCCTTCCTTAATTGGTATCACGTGTTGGATGATTCGTGTGTCATATGTCTTGAGTTCATCGTATGTCCATGCGAAGACATCATGGTACTACTTGAATAAGCGGATGAAGGCTTTCTGCTCTTGTGGTGTGCAGTAAGTACCGAAATTAACATACTTCGGATCCATATTTGTTCCCAAGTTAATTTGTTCATGCGACAATGTGCAATTGTGGGTTTTGGCATTGACATGTCCCCGAAAGTGGTTCTACAGGTCATACATCTTTTCCAACGATACCACACTGTTGGGGATGAGGTTTCCTTTACTTGCATTGGTTGCATCTTGCAAAATCTTTTCATGCTCATCCTCATCAATCACTACTTCTTTGAATACGTGAGTGTTCGCCTTAAAACACAGTGTCTGCTGGTCATCATAAAAAGACGTAAATTAGTGATATTATCAGGGACAAAAGACTTATAAATAGTTTCAATAGAAAAATCATCCCTCAATGATGATATCCTAGTAGCAACTTTTCTAATTCATATGTGGTTGCATTACACATTCTTGGAACATAAATAATGATAAAAGCTTGGAAATGTGAGATAAGACACCATACCTCTTTGTTGATAACTTTTAAGGTGAGGTGACACACAATGTATAACGATACATACCTATCGCACCACGATTTCTGAGTCACCTACCACTTTCAGGATGGAAACATTCAGGTCAATGGCCTTTTGCAAGCCCAAGATGAGGGTTTCGTACTCTCCAATGTTTTTCGTGCACTCAAATTCCAAGCGACTAGAGATCAAATGCTTTCTCTGTAGCGGGTCTATTAAAATTCAACCAACTCCAGAGCCCTCCTACATTTTGGAACCATCAAAGTACATAGTCCAAACATCATATGTACAGGGAATATGAACTACATTATTACTACTACAACTACTACTAACTGTACAAAGTTCATTATCACCATTTGGACAAGGAAGGAAATCCAATTCTGTATCTAGTGAAACTAGGAATGGTTGTGCAAGATAACACCCAAGTTGGGTTTCAAGGAAGCAATTTCCAAAAAGTAATTATGTGAAAGTCATTGGTTCATTATGCCCGTTCAAGGGAGTGACAGTGTGCTTCATATATCGCTTTGATTCTACCCAGATCTTATTATTTCTGCCCTTGTACAGAAGCCATAAGTGTGACCAGTTTGTGGCAAAGTACCCTTGTATCTTGCTAGATTAGTCTTTGCTCAACAATAATCTGTGTGCTTCCGAAATGTCCACAATCACTATGTTGATACATTGGTGAACTTGTCCGTCAGAGGATAAGCGGATGATGAAATCTTTGAGTTCACCAATTTCTTGGACATGAATCTTGTCCAGCTAAATAATTTGTGCATCTGTCTTGTCCCATTTAGCATTGATTTTCTTGAAAATAGATAATGGCATTACATTCACCGATGCACCAGAATTGACCAAGCAATTGTGTACATTTAAATTGAAAATTTCAAAAGTTAATAAGAACGGATGGCAGAGTGTAATCGCATCCATTATAAGTGCATTGATTATAGATTCAAGAGAAACAAGAGATTTACTATATCCCCCTTCCGAAGAGGTAGTCTTACCTATGGAGGTCTGCCCAAGTTCCCATAGAAGGATGTGACCTTGTTGGCTCGTGATCTTCATTAATTCAAACATTGATATATTTGCACGAACCTTCTTCATGTCATCAACAATGTTATAGTCCACAGTGGGAGGAGTGACGAGGTGCCCAAGGACGTAACTTGATTTTTGGTTTCCATCGGGATGGTTATGCCTTGGTTCTGACAGAAACACTTTTTGTTAAGACTACTTTCCCAGACTTTCTCTGAGTTTTCTATGCTAAGTTAGCTAGTGGGTTGATCTTCCTTAACATATTTTCTTTGAATTTCTACTTCGACAACTCAATTGTAGTGACCGACCCTTGGCTTCTCAAGTTGTACCGATTGTTATGCTATTGGGTCAGACCATCACTTGGAGGTTGCTTATCGACAATACTCTTTTGGGTTGTAAGTATATAGTTGAACATGTTCACCGCATGCCCGACACTTGGAGTTTCATTGGTTGCAATAGCTTCTTCCTTTTCTTCAGTGGTCTCAGTCTTCTCTTCATCCATTACTGAATCAACAAGTTGTGTAGAAACCATGCTGATGGCTTGGTTCCATTGTGGGCACATCTTCTCTAAATGATGTTCATGATGAAATGTGCAATATTGGTTTGTGCCCATCTTCTCAATGTTCAATACGACATTGGAACCCTGCGCAGACTTCTCCAGTTGATTTCTTCTACTGCTAGAAGTTGTAGTCCTTATGAATAGGTTAAATCTGGGAGGATCACTCCTCACAGAAGTCTCGCTTGACCTTTATTTTATCTATTCCATTTCATTGGTTAGAGACTTGACAAGACGAGCCATGCTTTCTAAACCAGATGTTTCTTTCTCTTTAGCCTTGCTCACAGAGGCATGAGACCTCTTACCTGTGTCCTTGGAGTCTTTGTTGGTTCATCGTCTAAGATGACTCCAATAGTGCGCAAGTCCTTCTCGATAGCGATATCCTCTTCATAATGTTTTTTCAATGTCTATTTCGCAGTTTGTCAAACAAAGTGTGAAATGCTTGCTGGCAAGACAGAGGTGTAGTAACTACAGTGATGGATTCATGAGGTTTTGTGTCATCTGAAAAAAATTTCAAGATGAGATTGAACCTCTGATTGAAATTTTTACTTTTCTCTTTTTCTCCATCTTAAGATTACCGAGCTCTTTTAATAACATGGCGGGGATCTTATCGTCAGCAAATTTTTCAAGGAAAATCTTCTTAAACCCCCTCCAATTCTAGATGGCATTTGGAGAAGGTATATGGTACCATATTGTTGCTCTACCATCCAAGGTACATGGGAAAAGTCTACATGCGACATCACCATAACATGGTCCTCAAGTGTTTGCAGATGCAGGTAAAATTTGTCCAGATGGTCTTCAACATTCATTGTCTTATTACGGTCATACTTTGTTAAGAGATTTTCTGAATGCTTTGGCATGTTGTGTAGAACACCTGAAAGTGCTAGTGGGCCCTGAGTCATCCAGTCCATATTTTGGTCTGTCATCTCTTCCTCTTCGTTTTCTTCCTCTTCTTTATTAGATTCATATGGCTCTTCTTCCTCTTCTTCTTCTTTTCCTGTCTTGTTGAAATTTTTTGCTTGAGAGTAGAATGTTGCCTTTGGCACCACCATGAAAGAGTGGGGGTTCTTCTTGTTTTTCCACAGAGTCTGTTAATTCGTAAAGAGTGGCAAGAACCACGTCTTCAAAAGATGAAACTGCTATCCCTGTGGAGGTGGCCTTGTCCTTCTTTGAAGAATATGGAAGACTAATTACTCCTGGAATCAATCCAACAACTTTTTCAAATTGACTAGTTATGGGGCAAATGGCTTCAATCTGATCGTACGAAATTTCGCGTTCAGGCCTGAGATAGAAAGAGTCACCAACTTTAGAAGCATGAGTAGGGGAGGTGCAATAAATGTTGTTGCCTTGACCAGAAGACAAAATGATGGGGCCGGTGGGTCTATCAGCAATAAAATACTGGCTTCCCTCTTTCTAGCATCAGAAATTTTAATAATTTTGGACCTGCCAACATTCAGGGGATCTCCCTAGTATGAAGTCCCAATCAGATCTCACACCATTTGGTGTAGGAGTCCCATCATGTATAAAGGTCTAGTTGCCAAATTATTAAATATTTTCCTTGGCTCTAGCTGTCAGCATGAGAGAGGGATGCAATGGTGTCCTCGAAAAGCAAGGGAAGTGTGCCTAGTGATTGTGCAGTTGCACTTGTGTCGAGATTCTTCTACTACAAAGGGGGGAGAAAAGTGAGCCTCTAAATGAAAGGTAATAGTACCATCTAGGAAGAGACACATGAACCAGAGGGTCCATCTAACATCCAGTAGAATAGTCCACAGCAGATGCCATGATCGTTACAACCAACAAACAGGGAAATATATGTCTAATATCATGTGGAATAATCCACAAGGATGGGACAACAATAACAACCATTACATTACATTCTCAATAATATAAGCACTAAAATAACTTAATAGTTCATCTATCTTAGTACAAGTGAAAGTAAACATGAAATAAAAACACCCACATAATAGTCTTACAAAGATTCATAGTCCATGCATGAATAAATTATTGGCCTTAAAGGCTTCTGTTATTAATAAAAAGTTCCAAGACACATGTTTACAGTATATATCACTAGCCCCAGTAGTGGGACATTGGAGCCACTCCTTGCTCCTCAAAGAACTAGCTGATCTCTCTAATGCCTTGCGGGAGGAGCCAAGGTGAAAAGTCCTTTGCTCATACAATCAAGGGGTATATATAACCAAGGGGTGATGTTTCCCCTTTGTGACTCTTTGACTACCCTCATGACTATTCAACTTCCTATGACTTTTCAACTTACATCACTCTCCATATTCATGTGTGTCCTTTGGACTTCCACTTTACAATACATTTGAATTCAATATACATGGTCCACAATAGGGATGTGGCATATGACCACTCATGACATAACATGACATGACACTACTGACATGGATTGCTTGGTGATGTGGCAATGTAAATTCACTATTGTTGTTGAGATTCAGATGTCTTCTTGGATATTCTTTCTCTTCACCTCTGCATGGCTTGATGATGCAGAGTCTTCAATGATATTTCGTCTTGGATGGTAGCTACAAACGTGTGTCCCTTTTCTTCCTCTTGATTGATCCACTTATGAGTTCAGCTATAAGAGAGTCTTTAGGCATGCTTTCCTCCTTCTTCTCCTTCTTCATCATATTTCCATGACTTGATAGTGTACATGTTCCTACAATTCACTCATCACGGGACAACATCAATCCAAAAACCCCTAGTCTAAGATGATGCATTCTTATTCATGAAATGAGCCCGGGACAAGTCACAAACAAGGGAGAGGGTCCCTGTGACTAAAAATTGCGTAGTTCCAATAATCAGGGGGAGATCTTGGGCTCTAAGAATGTGTAATGTGCAGCTCAAGGAGGCTTGAAGGAAAGAACTACGCAACTGCTGGAGGCAGTGAGGTCTGGGTGAGGGAAAGGACATTAGAGGAAGTATCTACACAGTTTTGGAGGCCAAGGGAGGTTTGGATTTTTCACATTGTGTGGTTCCAGCAAATAAGGGAAAATACTGAGGGTTGAGTATGTGAAGTGCGTAGTTCAAGGCAGACTGGGAGACACAACTGCAAATTTCTAAGGGTGAATATCAAAAGTTGGGCTCAGGAATTGTGCAGATTAGAAGCCTTGGAGGATAGGGATAGTGAATTGCGTAGTTCCATGTAGTAAGGTCACAGCCTAGAGGGTTGAGACTATGTAGTGTGTAGTTCATTTGGGACCTGGTGAAGCTAAGTTGCTCAATCAGGAATATTTTTTTGAAAATGGCTAAGTGTGGGAAGGGTGATGAATTGTGGTGAACCTTGACTGTGATCACACACTTAGCATACTTTGACGACATAAAAACATAGATCATCTAAACACGTAAACAAATCATTTCCCGCTTTGTGACTTCCTTCTGACAAGATATGACAAGTGCGACATTTAAGATAGGCTTTAGGACGACCGTGACGACACTTGTGCGACAGTTCTCAATATTTTTTTCATGGATGCGACAAATGTTTACATGGTTGGGAAAACTCATATACACAAAGACTAACCTTCAAAACCATCATAAAAGGCTCGCAAACATTGTACGACATCTAAACATGCCAAAAGACGACAGTTAACCCAACATGAAAAAGGGACCAAAGAACTGTAAGAAAGCTCATGAAATGAGCTCTAGTGTTTGCAACAACAATGAAAAAGGCCAAGGAAGGCTCTGAAATTGGGTGTAAGCAAAAAGTTTGGAGGTTTTTGTAGCAGCTAGAATAGGTTTTTAATTGTGGCTTTCCCGAGGAAATCATTGTGTGATGTGTTGATTGAATTCTTTCTCTTGTATGCTTCATGATTTCGCGATCATTTAATTGTTTCCACTTATGAGTAGAGTAGATTCAAGTCTATTGTTTTAGTAAATTACAATTGGCAGTTTGAATCTACAAGGAATTTCTACATGGTATAAGAGAAGAAATCACTCTAGAAGAGAAGAATACGAGTTTGTCTTTTGCAGGTGAAATCGAATTTGCAGTATCATACTTGAGAGCTAGTAGGATGTTGTTCTATGGATTGAGACTCGAATATGCCCTTGAGGGTAGTTAAAAATATATTTCTTGGAAGGATAGGACGGAGGTAACGTTGGAAGACTACTGGCTTAAGGAATTCATAGACAAATATATTCCTAAGCCTCTAGCAGTTGATGGTCAAAATCTGGTAGAGTGGAGAAAATGTGTTCCAAAGGCGAGAAGGATTATCCTAGAAGGAGTTTAAGATCATATTGTCTCGAACCTCCATGGTAAGGAGACTCCATATGCAATGTGGAAGGCCTTGACGTACCTGTTTCAAAACAACAACGACCATAGGAAGTTGGCACTGAAGGACAAGCTCAGAAAAATCAAGATGGAGACGGGTGACACAATACCAAAGTAATTTACCAAGTTCACCCAATGTCAAGATGAGCTTTGAAGAGTCAATGTTACAGTTGTTGAAGATGATTTAATCAACCTAACACTTCTAGGCCTTCCCAAGAGTTGGCACAACTACCAAGACTCAATAAATGGGAGGGGTAAGCTACCAGAGTGGGAGCGTTTGTGGTTTAATTTGGTGCAAGAAGAGATTTGGCAGAACACTAGAGATGGATCCCCATCCAAGCATGATGATGAGGAGAATTGTGCCTTAGTTGAAAAGACAAAGAAATGGAAAGGGAAGTCATCCCATTCCAAATCAGATTCCAGTCAAGGCAAAAAGGACTTGTCGAAGATTAAATGTTTTCACTGTCATGAGTTGGGACACTATGCCACGAAGTGTCGACAAAATAAGGTCAACAATAATCCCTCAAGAGGAGCAGCAAGTGAAGCTCTTTCTTCAGAATTCGAGCTAGATTTCACCCTCATCACTTGTATGGTGACATTGGTGATGGGTAGTGTGTGGTACATGGATAGTGGAACCTCATTCCATATGACCAGAAACAAAGAATTCTTCAGTGACTTGGAGGAGAAGGACCTTCGAATGCACATCAAAATGGGAGATGATGAAAGGTATAGTGCAACTGGCATCAATACTATTACTTTTCAGAGGGAGTTTGGTTCTCCTCTCACATTAAAAGATGTCATGTATGTTCCAGGTTTGAAGAAGAATTTGGTTTCGGTGTCCATGCTGCAGGACCGTGGCTATGATGTGATATTTAGCAAAGGAAAGGCTTTCCTTCGTCACATAAAGCGGATTGAAGTTTGGGTGAAGAACCTCTACAAATTGGATGCAGAAGTTTGTGATTCTTTGAGAAAAAAAGAAGAGAAGGTGCAAAGTTGAGACATCAGTGAGTTGTGGCATAGAATATTGGGTCACATGCACCACGGAAGATCATGCAACAAATTTCTACAGGACTTCCCAAGAGTAAACTAGAGCAGAGAGATACATGCAAAGGGTGTACATTGGGGAAGTACACCAAAGCTACCTTTCATGATAAGGATAGACGAGCACAAGAAATCGTTGAAAGAGTTCACTCAGATGTGTGTGGACCATTCTTGACATCCTCCATGGCCAATCACAAGTATTGTGTAATATTTGTAGATTATTTCTTTCGTAAGTGTTGGATTTTCTTCATGCAAAAGAAATATCATACATTTGCTAAATTTTGTGAATTTTGTGAATTTAAAGCACTGTTGAGATAAAGACTAGCAGGAAAGTTAAAGCTCTCAGGAGCGATAATGATGGAGAACATGTGTCAAATGAATTCACAAACTTTTGTGCATCAGAAGGCATTCGACAGGAGTTAATAGAACCCCATAACCCACAGTAGAATGGGGTGGCTAAAAGGAAGAGTAGAAGTATTGTGGGAGTTGCACGGACAATGTTACATGATTAGGGCCTATTGTTGCACTTGTGGGCTGAAGCATGCAACGCAATTGTATATGTGTAGAACAAGAGTCCTCATCAAATTCTCAAGAAGAGTACACTAGAGGAATATTTTTCAGGTAAGAAACCAAATGTGGCTCACTTCAGGATCTTTGGTTCATCAGTTTACTGTTATGTTACCAAGGATGTAAGGAAAATGCTAGAACCAACAACTGAGTTGGGCATATTTGTAGGGTACACTGATACACCTCATAAATATCAAGTGTATCTTCCATCTCATAGGATAACAGTGGTTCGTAGAGATGTGAAGTTCGATGAAGAGAAGGCTATGAGATGTTTCCTTGAGAGGGAACTTTAGTTACATGCAGATAAGGAGATTTTAGCTCTAAAGGAGGAACCTTAGGATGATGTGGAGCAGCCACATGTAGATGAGCAGATATTGGAAGCACCCACTCATGCAGAGACTTCCGTAGATGGAAGGAAGCACACCAGAGATGGTGAAAGGTTGATGCATGTTACTAGAGAGAATGTGGGAGCACCCAAATCACAGTGCAAGCATAATAAGTCACCATATCAGTACACTGGCTACTTGGCTCTAATGAGCGAGAGTGTCAAGATTGAGTTATCCTCATTCGAGGACGCAGTGCAACAACCAGTATGGATTGATGCCATGGTAGAGGAGTATGACTCCATTATCATAAACAGTGTTTAGGAAGTGGTCCCGAGAACAACAGATAAGTCAGTCATGAGTTCCAGATGGATTTACATGGTAAAGAAAGAAGCATATGGGAGTGTGGACAAACGCAAAGCTAGATTTGTGGCCATAGGGTTCTCTTAGGTGGAGGAATTGATTACGAGGAGACCTTTTCTCCAGTAGCAAGGTAATCTTAAATCATATCTATTTTAGCACTTTCAGTGCAGATGGGATGGAAGATACATCAGATGGATGTGAAGACAACATTCCTCAATGGTGTGATAGAGGAAGAGGTGTACATTGAGTAGCTGCAATGATTTGAGACATTCAATAGAGAGTCGCATGTGTGCAAACTCAAGCGAGCATTGTATGGATTGAAACAAGGACCTTGTGCTTAGTACACCAAGATTGGCAGTTATTTCACCAGGTTGGGCTTCACCAAAAGTGAAGCAGATGCAAACCTTTACCATATTGTGGTTGAAGGTAAATTGTTGATTATAGTATTATATGTCGATGATTTAATTCTAATAGGTGATGAGAAGCTGGTAAAATCTTGTAAGAGAAATCAAGAAGAAGGACTTGGGGCTCATGCATTATTTCCTTGGTATGGAAGTATGAAAAGGAGATGAGGAATTGTTTGTCTCTCAGGGCAAGTATGCCAACGAAATACTAAAGAAGTTCCACATGGAGAGCAACAAACCCATGGAGACTCCTCTAGCAGGAAATTGGAGGAAGGAAGATACTACTTCAAGTGAAGTAGTGGAGGCTACTATTTACAGGCAACTTGTGGCTTCACTTATGTATTTGGTGAACACACAACTGAACATATGTTTTGCAGCTAACCAACTTAGTTAAGAAATGGTTAAGCCAACCAAACTCTATTGGAAGGAAACCAAACATGTGCTGAGATACTTCAAAGGTACCATTTAATTTTGTATTTGGTACAAACGAATAGAGGGAGTGAAGCTGCAAGGATTCATAGATGAAGATTGGGCAGGGATTCCATCCGATAGGAAGACAACATCATGGGGAATCTTCAATATTGGGTCAGCAATAGTTTCTTGGTACAATAGGAAGTGGAGGTCAGTTGCACTCAGTTCAGAAAAAGCAAAGTACATGGCTTCTAGTCAAGCAGCATGTGAAGTTATCTGGATGAGGAAGATACTTGTTGGGTTGTTTGGTCAACAAATGGATCTTACAGTGATTTATCGTGACAATCAGAGTTGTATCAAACTCTCTGAGAATCCATTTTTTCATGATCGGTCTATGCATATTAACAGACAATACCACCATCTACGAGATTGTGTGTAGAGGAGAATCATGTTGCTCAATTACATTCCTACAGATGAATAGGATGCAGATATTTTGACAAAGGCATTGTCAAAATCAAAATTCGAGTTTCATAGAGGAAAGATCGGGATAAAAGATAATCCCTTTCTTTTTTAGAGGGAGTGTTGAAAATGAAACAAGAAAATCATAATTTAATTTTGTCCTTGAATTAAATTAGGAATAAAATAGTAATTCCACATCTCATGACAACTTGTATTAGTTAACTAAGTTAATTTGACTTAGTTGGCTTAGTTAATTCGAGTTGAGGGCCTAACTTGAATCATGTAGAGTGTCTCCTACATTATAAGAGCCTTGGTTGAGTTAATTTTGAGTTGTAATTAATTAATTTTGTTTAATTGAGTTAAAGTTAGTTAAACTAGTTCCAATTGTTGGAGGAACTAGTGGGAGGTCTAATAGTGTGGTGTTGCCTATAGTGATCAACCAATTAACTGATGATTCATTGATATTAACTCATGCATATCAGGTCTGAGAGTTACCCTGTTAAGATTGGAGTTCAAGGATAGTGTTCTATCAGTTGTATAATCATCTGAATTGTACAAGTGGTGCATGCAGTCAGAGGAAGGTCTATGGGGATTGCACAATTCCAATTGAGGAATTTCCCTAATTAATAGGGGGTTGATTCCCAAGGAAACAACACGAGGAAATTGGGACTTGGGCAAGCGGAAAATTGGTTAATATTGGCCTAGGCTTGTCTAGGACGCTGTGAGATATATAGAGATAGTGTAGAGGTTTTTCGGGCTTGAGAAAAGCATTGTAATCTTCTCATATTTTCTTACTAATGCAATATACAGATAACAAGGGTTTTTATTTGTGGCTTTCCCCAAGAAATCATTGTGTAATGTGTTGATTGAATTATTTCTCTTGTATTCTTCGTGATTTCGTGATCGTTTAATTGTTTCCACAGATGAGTAGAGTAAATGCAGGTCTATTGTTTTAGTAAATTACAATTAGCAATTTGAATCTACAAGAAATGCATGTTCACATAAAGTAGTGAAGCACCAAAAATTCCAAATGCGTACGAAATGAGTGATATTTGACTAACAACGCTATTGGAGCATCTCTAACAATATATTTAACTTTCACTTGTCACTTTTTGAATTTGCTAGATATGTAAAGGTAGAATTTAGTTGCAACAAACTAGATTATTAGGTTTGTATCATCATCTAATGTTTTCTATGGTATAATAAGCTAGAGCACTTTAGATTATTATCTTTCTATAATGCTTGATTTAGAAATTTGTAAGTTATCATTTTGCATTTGTCTTTTTTTGTGAATCGGAGATAATATAGACACCCTTGGATTAGGATATTTGAAGTTTTTTTAGTCGTTGCGTCCTTTTGGTTTCATTTCTTTATTGTTCCTTTTCTAACAAAAAAATGTGTGTTTGTGTGAAATTTTATATTTGTTTAAGTTTTGCAAATGTATAGGCGCTTGAAGGGAACATAAAGTTCTTTTTTTAAGGCTATAAGATATTTTAATGGATGGTAAGATCATTCTAGTTAATTAATTTTAATATTCTTTTCAAAGAGATATATGGTAGAAAAAGTGGCATTAATTTTTTCTTGATAAAGAAAATACTCAATAAGGGGTTTTTTTCACTAGAATAAGGATTTTTTGTTATTGAACCTCATAATACCCTGGTTTTGATCATTTGAATGCACTAGATCATATTATGTATAACTTGCAAGTGGTTATTAATGATGGGATTCAAGTCATGCAAACTTTAATAAATGATCTTGTGTACAATTGCGGAATAATCACTTTTCGCTGGTTAAGTACATACAAAATCCATCTCTCCTACCATGCCCACAAATTCCTACCTACCATCCTCCTTGCATAAATATGCAACAATTTTATGCTTAACTTCCTAAGTTTGCATTAATACTTCCTCTTCAGACTTTTGATGGTTCCTTCGCCCTGCATGCCCACTGGAGGTTGATTGATGATACCTCCTTCCATGGTTTTTTCCATGCTCATTACATGCTCTTGCCAAGATAAATCTCGAGAAGAGCTCATGTAAACTTAGAAATTCAAGGGGGAAACTACTGAAATTTCATGATCATGCTCAAATATTTGACCCTAGACTGAAGATGGGAATGCAGAAGAACATTTTGTTGGATATAAGTCTAAAATCCCACTCCATCATGGATAACAGTGCAAGAATGAGGAAACAGCGCCCGCAATTGCAGTTTTACAATTGTTTCCATGATATAGTTGACGTAAGTAAGGATTGGACCTTTGTTCCAGTTATTGTTGGCAAAGAAGCCTTGATCTAGTTGGTGCTACCAAGCCTACCCATCGAACTCCAGCAATAGTTCCTTTCTGTTGAGTCATAGCTCTCACCCATATCTACAGCCAAGTTATTTTTGCTAGCATCAAAGAAAAATCTGCAAGCGGGGTCTGAATTTTGATTCCAAACTGATGTGTGGACATAAAATGCTAGAGGTAATTGCGTCAGGTAAGTTATTGAGTAAGAGACTAATTTCCTGCTCCCATGAGGGGATAGCAGAGGCAATTGTAATTTAATAACAGTTTACCTGTTTAGTTGGTCCTAGCAAGGATTGGATCCTGGTCAGTTGTTGGCAAAGAGGCCTTGATCTAGTTGGCCCTAGCAAGGCTACTCAATCAACTGTTGCGGTAATTCCTTCCCACTAAGGTCATGAGTTGTTGTGGCTCTCACCCTGTCTAGTTTGTGCTCGTAGAGGTTCCAACTGTTTGTGTTGCTATCCTTTTCTAGCTCAATATATTTGTAGATATTTGGGTAATTTTTTAATAAGCCTGCAGATAGACACAGTCCTTGTCATCTCATTGCCCCAGCTTAGGAATAGTACTCAAGGAAGGAATGCCTACACCTGGGTGATGAATGCTCTCTTCGAAACCAGTTTCAACAACCTACTATAGATTAATGAGTATCTCTCTTTGTGATCACTATAATTATACTCAATGATCAATGAATTTCTTATGTTTACTTCCAGTTTTGGAAGTTGGTGTTTGCGTGTCTTCAACTCATTGTTCTAGGTTGCAAGCTAAACCTGCATTTGCATGAATGTCCAATCAGTGCACATGCTCTGGAAATCTAAGGTAACCATCATGTTAAATGGAATGGACACAATTCATAGGTGTGTAGAAGCCCAAGGAACTGCGGTGAATCTAAGAACCCTCACCAAATGATGGTGTGGGTATACCACGAGTTGATTCTCATACAACTAAATCACATGACGCTAATTTTACATTGATTCTTCAAATGTTTATTGACAAAAGGAAATCAGTGGTTGAAGATGTTTACACATTTTCATGATTTCAGGAAAACAAGATAACCAAGACCTAGATAGACCACAACTAAGAGAATCAAATTCCAGGTATAGTTCATGAGAAAGGGAACTTAGCCTTGGGACAACCATGAAGCAGTTGAAAGGTTTTCAGATCACTCTCTAGATTCCATGCTGAAAGCCAATAAGGATCAGAACTGATGCCAATGACGAAAAACAATATGTAATCCTTTATGAGGGTCAACTTCACTTTGTGAAACTTTTAATAATAATAATCTAAGTATAGATCAAATAGACATGTGCTTTATTTGAAGCTAATGATATTCCAGCAATAAGCAAGATAATAAAGATATGATCAAATATATAATATATATAAAATAAGACTTGTTTAGGCCTTTCAGTCCTTGAGATTTACACAAATGATTACACACAAACATTAGATGCACTCACTTAGAATTCTTCTGGGCCAACTCTAGGTAGTCTAGACTCCAAGCGGAGACCAATCACCATATTCCTTAGCTAGGTAGGAATTGCCAAATGTGCAAGTTACAAGAGTCAGAGATAGAGATGTACCTTGTTTTTAGGTTCCCCTCCTTATGTGAGATTAGAGAGAGCTATCGTTGTCTCTATAGGAACTTAGGGAACTCACTCTCAATTTTCTTCTAGTATCATGATAAGAGATGCCTATCCCACTTCAACAAGAAATAATCAACCACAAATCTTTGTTACTGTATGCCCTACCCCACCATGTTACCGCCAAGAGGATCACCTCGTACTTTCAGGTTGCTCAGTGAAACCAAGGCAAAAAGCAACTAGCAGATCTTCAAGTATTCCAAACCATAGAGTTGTCATACCTCAAGTCTCCCCTTGACCTCAAACTCTATTTGATAAAGTATATGATCTACAACTTTTTTGTTGGACTTTTTCTCTACCTGCTTTTCCTCTTTGTTGCTTTGTCTTCCTTCCCTTCTTCCCATGCTTTGTTATTCATTTTGTGACCTTGGTTAAAATTATAATCCACCTTTAGTTTTCTTCAAGAATATTAGAAAACCACCCTCTCTGATCTCTCATTTCATTATCACTGAAGTTCTATGTTACATGTATATAGAATGTGCTTCTACTTGGAAATAGTCTATTATCAGATTGCATATAGATTGTCAATTTTTGACCTTCTGGTTTTCAATTATTAGGAAATGCATCACATGTCCTGGGAAGCATGAGCGAAGAATTTTTAAATTGTTAGGAAAATATGCAACACATTAAGAAGTAGAGAATCAATTTCAGTGGAATGTTCTTCTCGTCTTCGGCTAGACAACCCCTTATCCTTGACCACCTTGTGCTTCTTGCAAGCCATAGCCCTATCACAGTGCCATTACAATCACATGCTCAAGGTTGTGACCTCCTCCTCTTGTACCGCTTGCTAATGAATCATAGGTTTGGGGTAAGTGAATGATAAAGGAAATGAAGCACTTAGACCCCAAATTTTCTTTTAGGTTTTTTTCCTCCATAATTTTGTTTAGGGTCTCAAACGATCGAGTTTCTCCAATGTCAAAATAAGGAATAAATCCAACCCCAATATTAATCTATATCGAATTGACATGAAATGGCCCACATGAATACATAACAATGAAGAATAGGCTTTGAAAACGGCGTTGCTACATATATGCATTGGCTATATCAAAACTTTATATTCAAATATTATTGATGATAATGAAAACAAAATGCTTATCTTTTACAATATTTGTTCTGAATCTAGACTTCCTTGATTGGCATGCCAATGGCAGTTGGAAGGATTCAAATGTTGCGACTCCCAAGATTTGATTACCTCTGCAAACAAATCAATGGAGATGTTGATAATATAGTGAACCAATCAGTTAAAAGTGATGGACAGTGTGGGAGTGGTGGAGCCTAAAGCTCTTGGAATTGTTGGTGTGCTTACCGTCACTCTCAATATGTATACGTAGAAGCTCTAATGTATTTATGTTTAGGAGATCTAATGTGTTTCATTATAGAGCATCCACATATTTTCTTCATTATTTTAAAAGATGTCTATATGGATATCATGGTTTTATATTTATTTAAAGCCTAACCCCAAGAGAATCAAAGATAATTGAACCTATGATCTCTTATTAGCAAGGTGCTTTCACAATGAGAACTTAACCGCAATTGAGCTAACCCTTGGGGCCATATTCTTATTTGTAGTTACACATCAAATATTGAAATTTATCTCAGAAGTAGTTATGTCTTTCTACCCTTTTAATTAAATTGGTTAATTAAAAAAATGAGTAATGGTTTTTTAGGCATGTGATATTCTTAAGCCACGATATTGACCCATGGTATTGTAACAAAGTCTAGTTACATGCTAAAAAATCCCATGGCAAAATGAGGTTGAATCTCTATGGTTAAAATCATGTTAAATATGTTTTGAAAATGCATATTTGTTTAACTCATATATTATTTTTTTTATAATCAATACTACTAATAATAATAAATTTAAGATAAAATATAATTTAGTTAATTTTTATGAATTTTTTATATGGACAATGTGAGACTCTTAAGAAGTAAATTTTGATGTTTATCAATGTTTACTAACCATTTAATTTATATGGCTATGCTAGTATTACAATAAAATAAACATAAAGATATTTAAAAGGAAATATAAAGTTCAAAGAATATTCTAAAGAAAATATGACTTTAAAATTTAACAGATTTATGAACATTTGTGCAAGCATCGTGGCCAATTGAGTTTAGCCTAGGTGGTTGGCCAGAATAATTGTTATCCTCCACACCCAAATTGAAGTCTCATATGTTGACATGTGTACCCTCTCTAATAAAGTAACTTCTTGTGCCCTTAAGTGAGCCTATATTAAGGATGGCCTAGTAGTAGCAATTTCTCCCATGTGGGCCAACAACCTCTCTCTTTCCTTCTAGTTGATAAGGGAAAAGCAGGCCAACAACCTCTCTCTTGACTTCGACTAAGAAGGGGGTTGACTTTCTTCGTGGGTACCCAAAGTCCAAAGTCCACATATTTTGTACAAAGGTCGTGGCAATGTAAGAATCAATCTAATGATGCAGTGTAGAGATAAAACAAGAGTTATATCTTAGTATAAAAATTTCTGAAATTACATATTTTTATAGAAATATCAATAATTAACTAAAAATGTTAATTTAAACTAGTTTTTTGCTTCTTTAAAATAAAAATATCTTGAAGGTTATTTTACAAAGACATTTTCACTTAATGTTAAAAAAATAAATTTACTAAGTCTGTCAAAATTTCACACTTTAACATCATTTTAAAGAATATCAATAATCAGATATAATGTTAATTTCAAACTTTATTAATCTTTTTTCAAAATAAATAACACTAGCACAACCATATAAATGAAATCACTGGTAAAGCATGAAATCTATGATAAGCATCAAATTTTGATGCTTTGAAGCTTATCGTGGATTGATGCCTGTCAATTTTACCAATCATTTGATTTATATGAATACACTATTATTACAATAAAATCAAGATACTTCACAAAAAATATATAAAGATAATTTTTTTTTTTTAAATGACTTTAAAATTTAACATATCTATAACATTTGTACAAACATCATGGCAATGTAAGATCTAATGATACATTGTAAAGATAAAACAAATGTCATCCTTTCTTGTCAAAATTTCTGAATTTACATCTTTTTAAAGAAATAACAATAATCAAGTATAAGGTATATGTTTGGCTTCTTTTGGAATAAAAATAGATTGACGATTATTTTTCAAAGACATTATCATTTAGTGTTAAAAAAATAAAATAGCTTTTTTTACATGGTCACTGATATTGTCAAAATTTTAGACTTTAACATCCATTTTCAAAAACATTTGTATTTATTGTTCAAAAATAAAATTAAAAAAAAAAAAGAATTTTAAAACTAACATCTTTAAAATTTTCAAAGACATTTTTATTTATGGTTAAAAAATAAAAATAAAAAATTTCAAAACTAACCTCTTTAAAATTTTCAAAGACATTTTTATTTATTGTTAAAAAATAAAAATAAAGAATTTTAAAACTAACATCAGCCAATTAAAATTATTTTGATCTAACTTGTTGATCGATCTTGAATTTCGTGCGAAAAATATCACAATTAATATGAATCAAGACCATGGATGGGCCTTATTAAAGTCTGGTTGGCACTATATTAAAAACCACATTGCCAAAATCCCTTTCAAATCATGCAAACTTCATCTTTACCAGTCCCTACATCCAAGGTACTTAACTTCATATTCGCATATGATCACAGCTGGATCCAATCGCTCAACCAAAAGCCGCTTAACAAATCTCGTTTGTATTCATGATCCGAGTTTAACCTTTGAATAGTTCCATCGTCACTTTACAGCATTCCTTAGCACCCTTTAATTTCTGCTACATCCCCAACTTTCACATAGCCTCTGCGCGAGGGTTCAACTCAAAATCTTCTTCACCCAATCGTGGCTTGTAACCTCGAGCTCAGTTCTAAATGCACTTAAACTTAATCTTGTCATTCTGGATCTGGGAGGATCCGGATGTACCACGCCTCGTTGTTATCTGGCCCAGATTCAACTTACTCGGATAACTTTATTTGTAGGGTCCACCCCAAATATAACTTGTGCTCAATTTAATCCGCTCAGAGGTATATAAAACCCTATAGAAGTCATATGAGCTAGATATCATGTTAATCCACCAGATATGTCACGCTTGTTCGTGATTGGAAATCCAGGATCGGGGTTGAGTCCAATGGTTGCCTTCCTGTGTGACCCAGATAGTCTGAATACGAGATACGAAGAAACTTGGTTCAAAATGCAGACTTGGGCTGGAGCCTTGTGTAAGTGGAAGCTTGACTTCCTGACATCAAAATTCAATAAACTTTTCTGTCTTTGTAATTAATGGGAAATTGATATGGGATTTTCACTAAGTTCTTTGTTATATCATTCTTGACTGAACCAAAGGTCAAGCTCCGAAGCATTCACACATTTGATTGAACTCCTCACTACAGGTTGTTCACACAGACCATTTCAATTACCTGTTATAATTTGATTCGGGCTTCGTCACTCTGACCATTCACATGTATGGAATCACACTATCTTCCACTTTGTGGGAAGCATAAAATAATTAAATCTGTTCTCTTCATTTTTCTTACCTGCTAAATTGTTAGTGTTATTCTCAATATTCCTGGTTTCCATACTTGCTTTGCAATTCTCCACTCGCCTAGTTGTACTCTCTTGCAATCCACTGGTTTTTGTTGTTTACTGTCTTCTTCACTTCAGTATTGCCTACCTCTTCTTCATCATACATACCTTTTCAATCTCTATTTCCAAGATACTCTTTTGCTGATCCATACTATTGGCAATGCTCCATTGCAACATTGTTTCAAAATTTGAAAATTGTATGGTGTTTATTGCCATTTCTCTATTTAGCTTTCATTCTTCATCACCTGACATTTCTCAAAAAAATGTTTAAGGCATTTGTCTACCTTCAATTGCATTTCCTCATAAAACAAGAGACATGTGGTAGCATGCCACTGCTTTTTTGTATAGATGAATTTTTTTGTATGTAGTCTAATAAATTTGGTGGAATTCTATTTAATATATTTGATGGATTAAGTATGACATATTGGATGGCATAAATCACTGTAAGCATGGACTTCTGGTGGGAGAGTTTAAAAGTAGAAATCACAAGATATTTATCGAAGAATCTTTCAGAGATGAAAAACGATCTGGCTAATTTAACAGTTACAGTCTGTATACTGCATACATATATGTATGCATAGAAAAATGATCTGGCTAATTTAACAATTACACTGTCTGTATAATGCATACATATATTTATGCATAGAATGACAGTTGTCACGGGTGACCAATCACAGTAAAATGGACAAATAGCTGACAACTAACAAATCATAAAATTAGTTCTTCTTTATCACCAAGAACAAAATATATGTCAATCTCCATCTCAGAAGAAATTCAGTACATTGATTAAATAATTCAATTCTTAAGAGAACATTAGTTTCCTCCTGGACAAGGTTATATATCAATCATAAATGAACAAATACTTCCAAGGCATCTCACAACTTTTGACATGTTGACAGGAGCAAATCCCAAAAGGTTCTTAGCAAATACCCAGTAACGGGTAGATCTTAGATCTTGAGTAGCAACCATCCAAGCTTAAAACTATAATGATAAATTAGCTATCCAGATCATTATCAACACAACTCGAAATGACGTGTTCTTCCAATAAATAATTTGGAATGTTGAATTAGGACAATGCCCAGATAAATCATTTTCATAGCCAATGAATATAGCTTTAGCTTAGCAATTCATGCTATACTATTGCAGACCTGGTCCTTTAATTTTTCTTGAGAAGGGAATTTTCGGACCCATAGCAAAGGGAAGATAGAAGCAAGAACAACAGACTAGACAACAATAATTGTGGGTGTCATGTTCTGTCGTCGCATCAAACCTTTCAGGAAAGGGTAAATATGGAAAATTGTTTATAACAAGTGGTTGGAGGGATCAAAAATGCAATTCATTTGAACAGATACAACTCTGAAAAATCATTGTCTTCATCTGAAGCTTTCGATGTGACAATGAAGTTTGTGTCAATACCAGCAAGGACTTTCAGCAAGCCCTGGACAATCATAAATAGATGAATTTTCACACTTCCAATGACCCATAATTGTTCATTCCTCCACACTTTTGAATGTGCTAATCTGCATGAGCATGCGACAGCAAGCCCTGGACAATCGTAAATAGATGAATTTTCACACTTCCAATGACCCATAATTGTTCATTCCTCCACACTTCTGAATGTGCTAATCTGCATGAGCATGCGACAACAATATTAATGTTCTGTGGAACTACCACATCTTCCATTCTATGAAAAGCACCATAAAATATTTCAGGAGAAAATTGTAACCAGGCCAAGAAGTTTACCTGTGGTACCCACATAAACTGGGCCGTGAATTCCATCCAAACCTTTGTGGTTGATCTACAAATCCTATTGTAACACGAGTTTTCGAGAATAATGAGAATGTTAGCAATTTGAGAAATTTCTAAAATTTCATATGATAAATGTAACATATATAGATGCATTTATGCATCTAAGCCCACGCTCCTTCTTGTAGACTCACCTCCTGTGCGTGCAACATGACCATACAAACTCGCATAGTATAAGCCTTGTGTGTTCACTAGGCTCATGATATGCCGGTTGACAATGCCAAAAGGGCCTGCAACACAGAACCCTTCTTGCCAGCAAAGGCATAAACGTCAAGGATGAGAAAACCACGTCAAACATATAATGATAGGCTATATTGACTACTAGATCATCTTAATTATTTGATGTGTGCCATTTCTGTATACTACCAACAAAGACATAAACGTCAAGGATGAACAAACCACACATTAAACATATAATGATAGGCTAGATTGACTACTAGATTATCTTAATTATTTGACGCGTGCCATCACTGTATACAGATAGAGAGGGATACTTGTCCAATGTACAAACCATGGCAATAGCTTGCGCTAAAAATACCATTTATGGTAATTTTATTATTATATGTTAATGTTCACAAACATGTTATAGGCAATTTAACTTTAGATACATATAATTAAATGCACACGTCGTGTTTGCTTACATATAGGAAAGTAGACATAGTCTATTTCTTCAGTATTGTTATAATTGTGATACATAAAAAGAAAACATACAAGTCTTGTAATGCTTACTTCAAAAGACAAAAGACAATGTATAGTGATTGGCATACTGATCATGCTTATCAATACCATTAAATCTTTGAGGAAACTAGATGTAACAAACAGACTTCCTAAGATTAGGATCCATCATAAAATGTATGTTTTTATACAGAGGATTAATATTATTTATATAGTGATCATAATCTAGGTTTAACCGAAATGAGTCATTTATGAGTATTGCTGAAGCACGGACCTGAACATAATGAGAGGTGAATGTCACTATATCCAAATCAAAGCCATAAAATAAGCATACAAAAATGAGAAGAAAATAGAGTTATGTAGCTATCACAAGCAACATATGTACCAATGAATTCACAATGCCAGTTTTCTTGTGGTGTTGCAAGACAAGCCTCTTTTCACGAGACACATAGACTAGGCATGGTAGTTCATTTCCTTTGGTGTCTGTCCCTCCACTGCGTCCTAAAAACATCTGCATTATGTAGGCAAAATGACACTATGTAAATAATCAAGATAACAGCTACACAAATAAACTAGCTCTGCTCTTTTTATAGATTCTTGTGAAAGTTAATCATGTCATGAAACACCAAACAAATATATTGAGGACATATAGTGAAAGTTGATGAAATATAAATAATTTCAAACTTGGATTATCACAGGATGGTTTTTGGTATTATTTCTAGGGTTCTATAGATTCTTGTTAAAGTCAATCATGTCATGAAACACCAAACAAATATATTGAGGACATATAGTGACAGTTGATGAAATATAAAGAATTCCAAACTTGGATCATCGCATGATGGTCCCTGGTATTATTTCTAGGCCAAGGAGTTCCATCTTTCATAACCCAACCCTCTTCAGGTACCTTCTAGACCTTTACAACAAGTGCATTGATACGAACCTTGAACAACCAGTATCACATATGTTGCGAAAACCAACATACGAGAACAAAGATTTGTGTTGCAAAAAAATAATAACAAGCTCATATCAAATATAATGATTTTAGAGGATCAATGGAAATCATTATATTCACTAGCTCATTTCATAGTTTATGAATTCATTATCAATCCTCCAAACCAATACAATTAACCTCCTTGTAAGAAACATGATAGATGCAGGTAAAAGAGATTAACCAAAGGAAATAAGAGGTTCCATGTTGAGTAAAAGCATACTAACTCTCTTCTATAAAAAGAAAATACCAGAATTGCAGTTTGGACTGAAGTTGTTTCTTCAAATTCAAGAAAGCCAAAAAATAATCCTCCTTGCAGCAAATAACATCAATTATTTTGAGATCTCGATGGCATAATAACTAATACAAATTTCTCTTACACCAAAAATCAGATATGTGTCCAAATCTTGCTCCTAACCTAAACCTCATTTGGCTTAATTACCCCAAACTTCTTGAATTCTTCATCAACTTGGGAACGTGTATGATTTAGAGGCAAGTAAGATTTACAGCGAGTGCTTGATATAAATAGAGCACGTAATTCCTACACGTAATAATTTATAGTTGTATAACGATAAACATATTACGAAGCAAAATATTTAAGTAAAGGATGACTTTAATATAAGAGAATGATCATATGCAAATTTTAATACTTTTTGCTTCAACAGAAGCATTGCTATCTGTCATATTCACAACAATGGAACTCAAGAACTCACTTGTTGATGCCTTAGGTGGATTGGAAGAAGTTGCTTATTGCTCAATGCTTGGTACCATCTTAGCAGGAGATGGTTTGTGGACTGCAACACTACGACCAAAAGTGTCCATTAGATATTCAGTAATGATCTTGCAATCTAGGGTTAGGAAACTTAATCTTAAATTGGATAGAGGAGCATAAGACTTTTTGGTACATCTTGCAAAATTGAAGGTTCATGAGCAAGTGGTCCCTCATTGTGAATTGCAGTAGGAAAATGGTCAATTGTTGCTTCTTTGTTGTGAATTGAGCCGTCTGGGGTTTCCTTCTGCTACATGTGATTATGTTCCCGTCCCCAACAAAAAGTTGATAGCCAACTTAGCAACTACCAGAAATGGAGCTTTTGTTGCACAAAATGTCTAGGCACCACGACAACGGCTTAGATCGGACGTTGTCACCCTAATCCCCAATCTCTCTATTTAAGTTGTCTCCCTATAGCAGGTTAAGGGGGGTAGACCCTATGGAAAATGCAATGAAGGAAAACTAGTTGGTAACCAACCAATTTGGGAGACACAGTGAAGTTACCAAGTACTTGATTAAGATTTAGCAAAACTTATAGGATTTGATTAGATTTAAACGATCGATAACAATGTTTTATGAAGTCAACGCTCTTGCTAGGGAAATTAAGACCAAGTAATCGATTACAATCGCTGCTTAGATGCATGATTGTCTTATATGAAATGCATATCCTAAAACTAATGTGAGATGTAAGAATCTTGGTTAATTTTAGTTAAATGTCTATCTGAATTTCAATCCTTCGATCTTTTCTGTGTTGAGCCTGATTTCGTAGTAACTAACAGAGAGAATATAAGGTGAAGCACACTAAGGTGTGATTAACGATACCTCTCCTAAAAATATAACATACCTGAGGCCTCCAGCGCCGCAGAGAGTTGTGGCGCTGACCACTGCAAGGTCACCATTTTAAGTACTATTAAAAGCAAGCTTCTCAAGAAAATATGGATGGATATGTATCTCTTTATCAACCAAGCTTATGCTTGGAAATAAATTTTATTTATGCAAATGCACGATACGATGAGATGAAGTTAGAGTCGAGGATTAGAAACACTTCTGCCACAAAAGCCCTTAATCATGAAAATGAAAACTTCACTTTACTAGATGAAGACTTAAAGATGATGATGATGATGATAATGATGGTTAACGTCCACTGAGACCAAATTGGTCTATCAGACCTATAATTTTCTTAGTTTTTAATTGTCTAGCTCCTCGTCTTTCTTGGCGAGATTGGTATTGTAGCGTTCTTTTTTTTCTCTACGGTCTTCCAACTTCCTTTATCTTGCATCTCCTTCATCTCTTCTTGTTCTTGGAACATTAATGTCTAGCTTCGCGATCTATTGTGTTCATCCTTTTGAAAATAGTCGGAGAAGAAGTTTGGTCTAGGAGATCTGCTTTGCTGTTAAATGAAGATTTATTTTGCGCAGTATTCGAATCCTCATAACTGTTGATGCTTGAGGTGTTGTTGAGTTCACTTTTTTGTTGTTGGGCAGGGCTTTCCCCCTGCTTGTCTTAAGAGCTGTTTCTTTCTGGCCCAATTTCTTGTGATTCAGAGTTTTCTCGAGTAGTCTTCTTTGATGACAATGTAGTGTTCTTTTTGTGCTCCTTCCCACTATGTAGATTTGTGGTGATTTTTTCTAGCAGAAATTTTCTGGGAGGCTTTTGGGAAATTTTTGAGTAGATGCCCTGTCTCAAAGCAGGATCGACATCTGAAGAGGACACTTTCATAATCGAGTTTCTGGTTCCACACAGTGTTTACTTGTTAGGTCTCTTTCAGTTGGGAATCCGACGTTGAAGTCCATTTCCACACAGATGTGTGCATAGATTGTTCTGACATATTCCTTGAAATATCACAACTAACCACAAGCTTTCTTCAATTTTTTTTATACAATTATAGTTCAAAGATAACAAAAAACTTCTTTGCAATTTAATATCAATGCCAACAGATGCTCACAAAATACTCAACTTAAGAAACAAAAGATATGCAATTCATTACAATTCCATGACAGAGTACTTTAACAATTACTTGAAAATATTCGCAAAATATTTAACATGCAATGAACATCAAATAGTTCAAACAATTAATATGATGATCAATCTCAATAGATGCAAAAAAATCCTAGCAATTAAATTTCTAGAGATCTAAATACTTTGAAAAACCATGAATTTTAAACGCTAATCCATTCACAATCCTAGAATTAAAATGATTTGTCCCTAGTGACCCAAATCTAGGAAAATTTTCCACTTTCCTATAGTCAATCTTTAGATATGATTAGAAATTAAGTGTGTTTGACTATAGAGAAATGAAAAATGTTAATACCACAAAAGTTTTCTTTTAGAGACTTTACCCTTAGCACGAAAAGACCCCAAAAAGGAATTTTAAATTAACAATTTAATTATTCCTTAGGAAAAATTCTTCGATATACTATATTTTATGAAGCAAGACTAATGTGGGAAATGATCAATTAAGATTTTAATGTGACCAAAGTAAACAAATCAATAGGATTTAAAAAAACTTAATGGGTCAAAGGCCA
>APFE030398843.1:55594-66318 GCA_000404065.3 Pinus taeda
GATCAGGAGCTGTCTCCTGGAGATCACACAAACAATCAGTTCCAGCAGATTCCACAACAGAAGCAGAATACGTGGCAGCAGCTGAAGCAACAAAAGTAATTGTGTGGCTCAGGAAAATAGTTGAAGATTTGCAGGTAAAACAAGTACAATCAACTCCACTCATGATTGACAATACCTCTGCAATAAAGTTGGCCAAGAAGCCAAAGTTCCATGATCAAACGAAGCACATCAATATTAAATATCATCTGATTCGACAGCATGTTGAGGCCAAAACAATCCATCTCCGTCATTGTTCCACAAATGAGCAAATTGCAGACATCTTCACCAAAGCACTTGGAAGAGAAAAGCTTGAATGATTCAGAACGATGCTTGGACTCACCAACATCCCTTCAAATTAAGGGGGGGAATGTTGACACCTAATCTTCATGATTGGGTGAATTTATGTAAATAAGTAAATTAGGAATGTGAACAGTCATTGGGAGATGAACTGAACAGTCACTCCCTATTGTATATAATAAAGACCTACCTAATGGAATAAGATACGAATCAATTTTACTACCTATTGGAGTTACTACCTAGCCTGACAAAGTAGAAGCAGCTATGGAAATCTCATCTGCCAAACTATTATGTTCTCTTGGGATAGCTTCAAGGTCAAGGGCATCAAAGTATTCCATAGTATCCCATACAGTGTTTTGATAATTCCTTAACCTTTGATTTTTACATGTAAATTTATTTTTAATTTGCATGATAACTAAGTCAAAATATCCCTTGACACTAAGTTTCATATTTAGCAACGTTGTTAGTTGCTTCAAATTCTAATCAATAGGTAAATTTGAAAACATGACCAAGGGAAGATTTTAATATTATTCATGCACCTTTACCATGCCTAAACAATGGACCATCAAAATACATGTAGCAAACTTTATCCTTGAGACCCCCAATTTTTTGATCAACCTTATCAGCAGGAAGAACTATGGAATTAGACAGAATAACATAATTCCCAATGTCAAATTGTTCTTTAATTATCTCATTATGAGGTCTCTTAGGATCCTCAACATGGAATCTTCTCTTGGGCTCTCTATTAAATATTACAAACCCATCACCTCTAGGAGAAGGAGTCGTAGCATATAACCAATTCATTTGAATACTCCCTCCTAGATTAGAGGGCCATTTTCTAGATAATATCATACTCCAAGCATCAGACACATCAACAACAACAATGTCCATAATAATCATAATGTCAAGGTAAATTGATAAATGAACTTGTAAATCCTTGATTAACCCATGAACTTCAATCTTCTTAGAATCCATGACACATATATTGTAGTAAGGCATATAAACTCTCAAAATTAAGTTGTTCCATGACCCTCTTGGTCATGACACAAGCTGATGCACCAAAATCTAGCATACAATTATTCAATTTATATCCATTAATCATCAAAGTAATAAAGAATGGCCGATGGTCCTTGTTATCCGAGTTAAAACTTTGCAAATATATAGGAGCATCCTGATAATCAGCTTTAGGTGCCTTCTGTTGAGAAACATTCACTTGAGGAGCTTCAATAGTTTTTAGTAACTTAGCCCTTTCGGAAGGAATCTTCACAATCTCGGCAATAGGAACCCAGATTTTTGCATTATTAAACCAACTTCCCAAATCAATATCTAATCCAGAGTTTGAAACCAAGTTCAAAATTCGAGGGGGAATTTGATTCCCATTTTGATCTTTATCCCTTCTTTGATAAGTTAAACCCTTATCTTTAGAAATATGGAGAAGACTTTTCACCAAATAATTTAACCATCACATCATTTTCATGAACAAAATCATTTATACTAAAAGATGATGTAGAAGGTCTAACATCTTAATTGTTTTCCTTAATTTCCATCCAATCTTCCATAGACTTAGAAAACTCTTTACCCACTGCATTTATTTTATTACTTGCCCCAAACATTCCACTATTCAAAATCCTTTTAACTGTGGGGCAAGTAGCCTCCTCATGAAGAGCATCACAAGCCCAACAATAAGGTGGAGCTTCATTGACCAAATTAGTATATTTAAGCGGATTAGGCGGTCTCTGCTCACTAGATTGACCTTTCTTCTGCCAATTATTATTTCGATTGTTATTATTATTTCTAGGATGGAAATTTTACATTTGAGCTCTTTCCATTTGAACCAACCTAGACTGTAAAGTAGTTATCTCCTTAGCATGGTTAGAAATTAATTTCACTTGGTTAAGCTCCATGCTTTCAATTTTTTGCAGTAATTTTTTAATAGGGTTGTCATCAAATTCTTTAACCTCTTTTCCTTTAGGTTCTTTCAATTTTGTTGAAGCCCTATCAAAACCTGGGATTTCAGAGTTCCCAGATATCTTCATATCTTTTTCAAGCTCTACCGCTAAAGTTTGAAAATCCTTATAAATAGGAAGTTTAACATGTCTTAATTCATAAGAGGTATCAACGTTAAAAGCATCAATATAGAAGTCTCACAGAAACTTACAAGAGGTTTATAATCTTGAAGTAATTCCTTAATAAAATCATTAAACCTCTTATTAAATTCTTCTACGATCTCATTTTCTTTCTTTTTAATGACACTGATAGCTTTTATGAGATGCCTCTCTTCTTTCTTATCTCCATATTTTTCGTTAAAGGCATTACTAATCGATTGCAAAGAATCAAATGAATTATCAGGGTTTTCCATAAACAAATCCAAAGCATCTCCCTCCAAGATAAGAACAAAAAGGCTCATTTTTACATATTCATCATTATAATCAGCAACCCTCACATACTTACCTAGCCACGAACCAAAAGCTTTCAAATGAGCATTAACACTAATTGCATTATTGCCCTGAAAAAAAAGGCCATTTATCCATCCCATTGTCTGAAAATCATTGGGATAACCTTGAATGTTAGCAAAGTTACAAGGGGTGAACACGTCCATGATATCATGCTCAAAGGGGTTTGGAAGAAGCAAGTGGACATCGGAGAGATCTTCTTGCCCAAGATTAACAAGAAGGGTACGAGAAGAGAGTTTGTGTAATCATACTCTGAGAGCACTTTCAAGATCAAGAGCAGGATTAACCAAGTTGCTTGGATGTCTTTTCATACACTCTTGTAGAAGATAAAGGAAGTGGAGTTGCCACTCAGACAAAAATCTAACTTCAAATAACTCGAATGCAAGGAAGAAAGTCAATAAAAGGAACCAAGGAAAAGGAATTGTTCTTGCCGAGAGACAAAAGGATGAAAATAATGAAATGAGATGAATGTTGAATGTCATAAAGCCAAAGTCAAATAAATTGGTCCCCGTCAATGGCGCCAAAAAAATGTTGTCGCACAGAATGTCTAGGTACCACGACAACGCCTCAGATCGGGGGTTGTCACCCTGATTCCAAATCTTTCCATTTAAGCTATCTCCCTACATCAAGCTAAAGGGAGTAAACCCTATGGAAAATGGAATGAAGGAGAATTAGTTGGGAACCAACCAGTTCGGGAGACACAGTGAAGCAACCAAGTACTTGATTAAGATTTAGCAAGACTTATAGGATTTGATTAGATTTAAACAATCAATATCAGTGCATTATGGAGTCAACAATCTTGCTAGGGAAATTAAGACCAAGTAATTAATTAGAAACTACTACTTAGATTAATAACTATCTTATATGAAACGAAAATCCTAAACCTAAGTGAGATGCAATAATCTTGGTTAATTTTAGTTAAATGTCTATCTGAATTTCAATCCTAAGATCATTTATGTGTTGAGCCTGATTTCGTAGCAATTGGCAGAGTGAAGATAAGGTGAAGCACACAAAGATGTGATTAATGATACTTCTACTAAAAATCTAACATACCTGATGCCTTCAATTCTACAAAGAGTTGTGGCTCTGACAACTACAAGGTCACCGTTTTAAGTACTGTTAAAAGCAAGCTTCTCAAGCAAGGATGGATGGATACATACCTCTCTATCAAATAAACTTATGCTTGGAAGTAAATTTTATTTATACAAAGCTAACTTATATGCAAATGCACGATATGTTGAAATGAAGTTAGACTCGAGGATTAGAAACACTTCTACCGCAAAAGCTCTTAATCATCAAAAAGAAAAGTCCACTTTACTAGATGAAGACTTAAAGATAACTCTTTGAAATATCACAATTAAACCACAAGCTTTCTTCAAATCTTTTTGATACAATTATAGCTCAAAGAGAACAAAAAACTTCTTTTCAATTTAATATCAATGCAACAGATGCTCACAAAATACTCAGCTTAAGAACAAAAGATATGCAATTCATTACAATTCCACGATAAAGTACTTCAACAATTACTTAAAAATTTTCACAAAATATTTAACATGCAAAGAACATCAAATAATTCAAGCAACTAATATGTCGATCAATCTCAATAGATGCAAAATGTTCTAGCAATTAAATTTCTAGAGATCTAAATACTTTGAAAAACCATGAAATCCAAACGCTAAGCAATTCACAATCCTAGAATTAAAATGATTTGTCCCTAGTGACCCAAATCTAGAAAAATTTGCCACTTTACTATAGTCAATCTTTAAATACGATTAGAAATTAAGTGTGTATAACTATAGAGAAAAAAATTAATACCACAAAAGTTTTATTTTAGAGATTTTACCCTTAACACAAAAAGACACCAAGAAGAAACTTTAAATTAACAATTTAGTTATTCCTTAGGAAATATTCTTCGATGTGCTAGGTTTTATGAAGCAAGATTAATGTGGTAAATGATCAATTAAGATTTTGATGTGACCAAAGTAGAACAAATCAAAGGATTAAAAAAAAATTAATGGGCCAAAGCCCACACAAAAGATTGAAAAAAAATGTGAAAAATTATCTTTTGATTTAATTTTTTCAAAGTTACATTAAAAATAAAAATGGAAATGAGAACTTTTTTAAATTTTTTGTTTTTCAAAATTAAAAAGGTCATAAAAAATACCAAAAACAATTAAAAAAATCAAAATCAAAGCAAAAAATTAAAATGAAAATCGACAAATCTTATTTGTTATGTTATGAAACACACATCAAAATAAAACAAAGTAAATATAAAAAAGGGAAATTGAATGAAAATTTGTGTGCAGGTTTCGATGGCGACAATGAAGAGGAGGAGCAACTCTGTGAGAATGCAAAGGACGGACAGGGATAGACACTAGGATTGCAGGCATCCAGGAGAGGATCGAGCTAGGGCTACATGTAGATAAGGAGAAAGCAGTGGATGAAGGGATTCGAGGGTGAGGGGAAGAGGGAGGAGGGACGCGTAGAGATAGAGAGAAGACACCAAGAGAATGGAGTTGGAGCTCTCAACGCGGAGGAGGAATGAGCATGATAAAGGGTGATGGCTCGAGGGTGAGGGAGCGTTAGTATGCAGGATGAAGCAAGCACTGTGGTTGAGATTAATCGAGGCAGAGGGCAGTGAATTGAGAGGGAAAATAGCTGAGGAGAGGTGGCACAAAGAAGTGCAGATCTGTAGGTCGAGGGACGAAGCTGTGGAGGTAAAAACTCAGGCAATGAGAAACAAAAAATTTCCACAAAGGAGAAAACGCAGCAACAGAAAAGAGAAGCTCAATACAGCAACAAACAAAAGAAAAATGGTAACCAAAAAACCTAAAAAAAATTCCAAAATTTCTGATTAAAATGATATATTCTTCTACTTAAAATTTACTTTCACAAAACTAATGAAATCCTCAAAAAATTTGAAACCCTTAAGTCTGTAAAATATTTTGAAGAATACCCCTGTAAAATGGTATTGAGGCCAGATCTTACCCTCCAAGGCTTAGATCTGGCTTCAAATTAAACTTCTCTTTCAAATCTGCACTTTGTACCTGCAAAAATGAAAACAAAAATACCCAGAATCCAGATATACAAAAATAAATAAAACCCCAAAAACCCAAGTCAAAAAACCAAGAAAAATTACAAATCTATGAACAAAAATAGTAGATCTATAAAATTTGAAGAGTAT
The DNA here is from genome assembly GCA_000404065.3 of Pinus taeda. Classification (NCBI taxonomy): domain Eukaryota; kingdom Viridiplantae; phylum Streptophyta; class Pinopsida; order Pinales; family Pinaceae; genus Pinus; species Pinus taeda. Next base: position 61,568 of record APFE030398843.1, read on the forward strand.
GAGTCCAACTGCTCTCCCAGATAAACCCAGAGCTAATTTAGCTAGGCTCTTCAGAAAACACGGATCGGGAGTTGGTTGGTCCAACTGAAAACTTCCCCTGACACCTGAGGATCTAAAAATCAAAATTTCCCTGTAAAAATCAATCCAACTATCAAAATCGAACAAAAAAATAATAATAAAATTCAGAGAAATAGATCCCTGCTATTACGTTCAAAAATTTAAATTATTATTCAAACTCCAACGACTAAAGAAGATACATGTACTCAAATCACTCTTCAAAAGCTATCATCAATGGCTTTAGAAAAATTATGCATGAAAACAACACATCCTATGATATTCCCATGAAGAATAACACTAGTAGAATTTAACCCCAAAGTCTTTCTTTATTATCCCGAAAAAAGATTACACAAGAGCTTTTTGCTTTAGCACATGGCTCAGAGATTAGATGAATCGATTGAAAAATGACCTACTCTTTAAAAATAAATACTCCAACAGCTAGTTCGAGTGATCCTCGTCAAATCAATCTCAACTGTTGATGAAAATTAAAATTTCTTTTAATCTCATTCGTCGAAATATTTAAATATTTGAGGAAATTCGAAATTTTTAATTAAATGCATTTTAATTAACTCAAAAATAAAAATTTTGAGTTAATTTCCCCATAAATTTGACTTTGACTCTACTCCCCAGGATCAAAGGCTTAAAATTTAGCAAAATAATTAATTTACCTTAGTCCCAGGACCTTTTAAAATTTAATATTTTAGGACCAACAAATTTTGTCTTTGGAGAATTTAAATTTACCTAGGACTTAGAATTAATTAAATTCCTCGGTTAGGATTTTAATTAATGTTTAGCCAAAAAATTTAATTAATTAACCTATGAAATGATACTTTATTTTTCCAACCCTGAAGACACTTCATGATTTTCATATTTTTTACATCATAAAGGGGAAAACTCATATGTAATAGGCCCTCACACACTACCCATTTCTGAGACACAAATATAATCCAGCAAACCAAGCAATTTGTAATAAAATAACCTGACCAAATAGTTAGAATTATTCTCAAATCACTTTTACATAGACTCGATCTAGAACACTAGGACTCGCCTAAGATCCTAGCGACAAAATCCATTCCATCTTTGGAGTAGGACTGGAGGGGAAAACTCTGTCAACCATCTGAGAAAGGATCGGTGAGACGAAAAACCTCCTAAAATGAAGATCATCACTAAAAATGTAGGTTTATTTAGGTTGTTACATACATGACACGGTTCTGCTAAAATTATTTATATCATATACACGCAGAATAAGTCCACATTATAACATGATGATCGGAGTAATGATGATAACTGGAGAGCACAGACACATCGATCAGGCGATATCCCTTTTGCAAAAAAAAGTGTACTTTTATCTGGTCATTGACATAAAGTGGTCAATAGGAGATGAATCAGAACTTGTCAAATGTAGTTGGTGATAGTCCAATTCTCATAGCACCTTCGTAAACTTAAATTAGTCATTACTTGAAAGAAGTTAGTGTTTGAAATTAAACAATATCTCCACTAAAAAGTTTCAGTTCTTTCTAGAGTTTGGAAAAAAAAAATTGATTTTTTTAATAAAATCTCCTATCCTTGTTACTCCTTTTAGTATTTAAATAATACTATTTGTGAGAACCTTTACTCAAAAATATCCTTAGCAACTAATTGAGATGCAAATAACAAAAATATTCTTCATAATTCTTGGAATCAAAAAGACGATCAGCCCAAAATGTTTCCAACATTTTCCATGAGAAAGGAGTGTAGCACTATTCAGTCATATGAAAATAGTTGAACAAGCATAACTTGTTTTAGCGGAAAATCGCTAAAGGATAATCTAGATAAAGGACCAAAATTTTCACTACGAAAAGAATGAAACACATTGCTTCCTATTCTTTAAAATACTACTGCAAATTATCCATATTTATAGCAGGATATTGAATACCACCTTCACATTCACCGATTTTACTTTTAGGCAGCTCATGTTTTTTACTATCCTTGAGGCTATATTAAAGTTTGCAAAAAGAAATTGAAACCATTTCACATGTCACATTAAAGCTAACGATGGAATCAATGTATCTAGGTAGGAAAATAATTTTTTATTGTTAAATGTACAATAAAAAAAGCACGAAAAAATATACCATGTACCTATAATCAATGTTGTTATTAGCACTCGTGAAGGTATTTGGATGAAAGGACGATTTAGTGTGATATCGATGCCTACTCTTACACACTGTAGTCTTGCCCTATTCTATAAAAGATATTGCATTTCCAGAAACATTTGCATTGAATAGGAATAAGCAGAAGGACATAAACATTCCTTCAAGACTACAAATTGGCAGAAGGGATAACATTGATTTCTAGATTCAAATTTTCCATGTGAAAAGGATAAACAACAAATAAAATTAACTATATAAACCAAACTACCATGTACATGCTCCCACAAAAAAATAACTCATGATTGTGGATTAGACCCGTCTCATAATCCTCTTGTATCCACGTCAATCCAAGAACTTTTGTTTTATCATTCATATTTCCAATCCTTCAATATTAGCATTGGCATCAATAATATACATGTCTAAAGTTTAGAATTAAATGCTTTTATTTTCTCAATCTTATCTTTCTTACATTTTAGCTTTTAATTTTAGAATAATGTTCCCGTGGCTATCATTTAACTTGTGTTTGACTTCTGGTTAACCATGTAAATAGATATTTCAAGAAATCATAAACAAGTAACCTCTTTTTCATTTTGAACCTAAATTCCCTTCCCAGTTCTTTTATCTGCTTTTAAATAAAATTTGAAGAACCAATTCAAAAACTCAGCAGTAGGCTCAAGACGGTTACCAGTCAAAAATAACAAAATATTGTCGCAGAACTCTACAAGGACAATTTTTGGCTGTATAGTTAATCCCGTAGCTTCTCAACCTTGTTTCGCAATTTTTTCCCTCTACAATCCTCGCTTTCTTGAAAAATTCTCCTGACACAATCAAGCTCTTTGGCAACAGTCTCCATACCCCAGTCTTTGGCACATTTTTTAAACACCTCCTTCACAAACCCAAACAACAAAAGAATGATCAAGAATGATCACATGCAACGCATTGGAATTGCATCTCCATGGTCCCCGGTGCTCCTCTAATGATAGGGCCAGGCTTTATATATGACATTTGAATCCCACAATCTGTCTGACAAACAGTAGTCATAGCCAACCCAACTAAATGTATTGGATGAACAAATAAGACACGTGCATGCTGTTGGAACTACTACACCTACATGCAGACTCTCAGTTAGAGCATGCAACTGCATGCAGACTCTTAGTTAGAGCATGCAAGTACATGCAACTACTACACATCTACATGTGGACTCTTAGTTAGAGCATGGGATTGCATGCAAGATTCCTTTTGCATGATTTACTCCTTGATTTGCTCCTTCTTTAACTCCGCAACTGACTAGTTATCTTCGGAACTTGTTGTAGGTGTTGAGTCTTCTCATTGATCACCGTTATAGTTCATTACCTTGGGATCTTCACCCACTATAGTTCATTACCTTGGGATCTTCACCCAGTAATGCTATATAATGAGCATTGTAACATATTTTCTAATGAATCATTCTTTTCTTCTTTCAATTTTCTTTTAATGTTTTTGCTCTGCAACGCTGTGTGTTCAACCTTTACTAGCTAGATTCATCTGTGCAGGTTTTCTAACACATTTACATGGTATCAGAGCCCACAGGTTGCTAGATAAAAGGCGAACCAGTACTTTATTTTGCAGGTATTACAGCTCGGAGATCGAAGATTGACAGAAAAATGGAGTTTTCCAAAGCATCGATCCTAACACCGTACAACTATCACGAATGGAAGGACCAAATGGCTCGATACCTTCGTCAAAAAGGGTTGTACAGGATTACCATGGCTACAGAAGTGGAACCCACTTTAGCCATAGAGAAATCCAAATATCTCAACCGTATGGATGAGGCCCACGGATCCATATGCATGTGCATCTCTCCAGAGTTGCAGTTTCATCTATCTGCTTGCAATACTCCTAATGAGATTTGGAAAAAGGTTGAAGATCTCTACGGGAAACAAGATGAGATGAAAGGACATATGCTCGAAGTGGAGCTGCTATCATTGGATCCACGGAACTATGATATAATTCAAGACTTCTTCACCAAATATAATGATCTATTGCTGCAACTCAAGGGTTGTGGAATTGACAAATCCAAGGAGGAGAGTCGCCAAATTCTCTCTATTATGTCAAAGCTCGGACCGGAATACTTCGTCTTTGTGTCTACATTTCATTCAGTAAGGCTCGCAACAGGTAAATCCTATACTATGCCTTCTCTGCAAGAATTTATGGAGTCCCTTATTTTTGAGCAAGATAAACTCATTGGCATGGGGAAAATCAAGCCTCCAAAAGCGCATGCACTTGCTGTGCATGATAGCAGCCATAATAAACATCACAGATCTGATTCAAGTCAGAAAAATCAGCAGCAAAAAGACAAGGGAAAAGCGCATTCCCATCCAAAGAAGGAAGGGTACACCAAGCCCTTCAATGACTCCTCCGGCTCGAGAAATGAGAAAGAGAAGAAAGGAAACAGATGCACCTACTGTCAAAGAGGATTCCATCCAGAATCTTCTTGCATGAAGAAACAAATTGACCAAATGGCAGAAATCCTTCAGAAGCACAACCTTGGGGATCACATTCCTCAGGGCGCCAAGAAGAAAACTG
>APFE030398843.1:67793-79994 GCA_000404065.3 Pinus taeda
CAGCAGTGAATCATATTCCCCTATCATAAATCAGAGAACAAGGAGCTTACGGGAGATATATGCACAAGACCAACCAGTTGCTAGAAATGGTCTTGTGGGGGATAATTCTGATCTGCAAAGGACTAGGTCAGAGTTTATTGAGCCTCCTCTTGTCCTCGTTGCCACTGAACCATCGCCCTCCTGGCATTGTCATTTGGTTCAGTCTTCTGATCCACAGTCTTATGCTGAGGTTGCTGGGCATCCATCTTGGGAGTCCGCCATGAAGGAGGAGTATAACTCCCTCCTTGAGAACCAGACTTGGGATTTGGTCCCCCTTCCTTCAGGAAGGAAACTTGTCCGATGCAAATGGGTCTACAGGACCAAGAGTGCTGCAGATGGGCAAATCACCAGACGGAAAGCGAGGCTAGTAGCTAAAGGCTTCCAACAAGTGCATGGCATTGATTATGACGAGACCTTTGCTCTAGTAGCAAAGATGGATTCCATACACCTTACACTTGCCATTGCAGCAGCCCAACGGTGGGAAGTACATCAGATGGATGTGAAGAATGCCTTTCTTCATGGAGACCTATCCGAGGAGATCTACATGGAGTAGCCACATGGTTTCATTCAAGATTAATCTTTGGTCTGTAGACTGAAGAAATCTCTCTACGGCCTTAAGCAGGCCCCGAGAGCTTGGTACGCGAAGATGGATTCTTTTCTCTTATCACAAAACTTTGAAAGATGTAAGTCTGATCCGAATGTTTACATGCTTAGGACACATGGTTCTCTTCTTATCTTAGTTTTGTATGTAGATGATCTCCTAATCACTGGCAGCCCGGCTTCAGCCATTGCTACAGTCAAGAGGGCCTTGCATGATAGGTTCTTGATGACGGACATGGGTCCATTACACTTCTTTCTTGGTCTTGAGATTAGCCAAGATGCCACAGGCATCAAAATCTCTCAGGCTAAGTATGCACGGGATCTCCTCGAGAGATTTCGCATGGCTGACTGCAAGCCAGCACCGACTCCTTTTCTGTCTGGGGTCCGCCTTGAGGATGGAGGTGACACTCCATTAGTTGACAGCACTCTCTACTGACAGCTAGTGGGGAGCTTATTGTACCTCACCCACTCCAGACCAGATCTCCAATATGCAGTCGGGGCAGTTTCCAGATACATGCAGGAGCCGCATGAGCTACACTGGAATGCTTCCAAGCGCATCCTCCGATATGTGCAGGGCACCATCACTTTCGGGATTCACTATGTAGCAGGCAGTGCATTGAATCTCCTTGGCTTCACGGATTCTGATTGGGCAGGAGACAGCATTGATCGCAAGTCCACCTCCGGCTATTCACTCAGTCTAGGATCTGGCCCTATCTGTTGGTCGAGCAAGAAGCAGGCTGCTATTGCTCCCTCTTCAGCTGAGGCCGAGTACAGAGGAGTAGTCAACATCACCATTCAGGCTCTGTGGCTACAACACTTCCTCACTGAGTTGGGCGTTCAGTTCCGCCAACCCATTGTCATCTGGTGTGAAAACCAGAGCACTCTCAAATTTTGCAGGGATCCAGTACAGCGGCAGCAGACGAAGCACATAGAGATCCATATGCACTACATCAGAGACTTAGTACATGATCGGGTCATTGATTTGCAGTTCTGTCCCTCAGCCGAACAGACTGCAGACATCTTCACCAAGACATTCACTGAGCATAAGTTTCGCTCTCTGCGTGATCGTCTTGGAGTGAAGGCCATAGTTGCTTAGCAATTGTCTTTTTTTCCTCTTTTCTTTTGATTACATTATATTTTGAGGGGGGGTTTTTCCCATGAGGTTTTCCCTCTTTCCTCAATTTTAACACATGTTGCACTGTATTTTAGGTGACCTTTGGCCTTAGTTGTCAGGTCCCATTTTCTATTTTTCCCCATAGTGGTGTTCAGGGGGGGTGTTGGAACTACTACACCTACATGCAAACTCTCAGTTAGAGCATGCAACTGCCTGCAGACTCTTAGTTAGAGCATGCAACTACATGCATCTGCATGTAGACTTAGTTAGAGCATGCAACTACTACACATCTACATGCGGAATCTTAGTTAGAGCATGGGATTGCATGCAAGATTCCTTTTGCATGATTTACTCCTTGATTTGCTCCTTCTTTAACTCCGCAACTGACTAGTTATCTCCGGAACTTGTTGTAGGTGTTGAGTCTTCTCATTGATCACCACTATAGTTCATTACCTTGGGATCTTCACCCAGTAATGCTATATCATGAGCATTGTAACATATTTTCTAATGAATCATGTTTTTCTTCTTTCGATTTTCTTTTAATGTTTTTGCTCTGCAAAGCTGTGTGTTCAACCTTTACTAGCTAGATTCATCTATGCAGGTTTTCTAACACATTTACACATGCACTGCAAAACCAACTCTTTTGAGAACAAATTTTACACTCACGGTCATCCACTGGTAATTGGCTCTTACATGCCAAGTTTCTACACTCGACATCTAAGAAGATGTCAGCTAGCTCAGTCGTTGGGAGATTATTTTGACATTAAAACATTTGAATTCCTCTCTTCAAGATCTCCAACTGCTTCCTGTGAGACTTTAGTAGTGTATTTGAAATTAAATCACTCCTCCTTTGAAGGGCTTTTTGAAAATTAGCAAGTTGATCTCTATTTTCATTATTTCCAATTAGATCCCATAACTACTCCCTCACATCCTCTAGGATGTTGTCTGGCAGTTCTTGAAACTTGTTACTGCTCCAAAATTTTCTACTGCCTCATCTGATGACCCTATAAATTGTTGCTATGACGGTCAAAGTAGGCAAAATTGACAACGAGAACCAACAGTTGCTCCAAAACCTCCAGCATGTAGCAAGGGTTTTTCCACACTCGTTGCACAATGACTTAACCTTGCAACTTATGAGGCAAATGAAAATAGGAAATGAAATCACAGACATCTAGCACTAAGATAACAAGAGAATACTATGAATATTTGGCGGAACTCCACCCCTAGCTACAGTTATAGTCCCCAAAATCTTGTTGAGTAACTAAATGTGGCAAGGCACAATCCTTGTCTTCTTGTTATCTCTGGTCGTCTTACCTTCCAATTCTAACAACTGCAAAGAAAAACCCCAAACCTCCGTCAGTAGCAGAAAACTGACAAAAACCCCGATCTTGAAGCATCAGAAACCAACACCAAAAGAGCATGGCTAAAAGAAGAGGAGCTCACTGACTTACCTCGACAGTAAGATATTAAAGTATAGCTGCAAGATATACTGGAGCGTCCCCTCCAACTCTCTCAGCATATTTTCCGACCTTCAAAAACCTAGTAATTCAAAAACATGTTAATACATCCCACTAGGAATTGAAGCCTCGTCTTCGAACATTGCGAGACAATTGAAGCCTCATCTTTCTCTCAGCAAATTTTCCACGACCCGCCATTTGAGATTCAAACACGCAACCTTAATTTTGAATCTGAGATTCGAACAACAAACCATTTTTACTTTGCCGAAAGCTAAATGGTCTCACACATGGAATTCCTTAAGGATTGTCTATGGGATTCGAAGGCAGAGATTGTTCGTGAAGAGAAGAGATGTGAAGTAGCAATTCGGTTGAAATTTTTCCAGTACTCACTGTATGGATCAAACCCAATTTCTTCATCAAACATAAAATGGTGATGGGCATATCCACAAAGGTCGAGTTATTAAAGATCGCCTTAGCGACTCCAAGCTGGCTGCATATGACTGCACGGGTGAAATCCATGCTAAAGGCCATGATTTTATGCACATTGTAGGCTTGTACCATGAGATTCTGAGCATTGCAGGCTTATGCCAGGTAAAACAGGTGTTGTTGCAAGACGCTACACATGGTCGTGAGGTTTCTAAGTATCGATAATCCTATGGTCCTTGGATTGTGGCTTTATGTTTCAGGGAAAACCCCCAAGCAGGGCCTCTGGGTGAAAGCCAGTAGAACAAACGCCATAGCTATAAGAAAAAATAAAATAAATTATTCATTACAAAATGTTTTAGGGGTGAATATAGTGACAACCTTACTGTTAATGGCAACAGGTAGGGAAAACAACCACCAGGCACCTGGTTCAGCTTGACAAAAATGATGCCAATGATCCATGGTCTTTTGGAACTTGAAATCGCAGTTTTTTGGAACTTGAAATCGCAGTATGGGAAGACACCTACCCGATGTTGGCCATTTCTTTGTCGACAATGATGCTTGTCTGACAAGTATGTGTCTTGACTGTTCAGATCTGAGATCTACAAGAAAATTCCTCAGAAATATGAAAGAAACAGTGAAAAAAGAAAATGGTAGACAAGAATTCCATTAATGACCTTTCCTTGGAAGTCGAACATATGGGTGTACAACAACCGAACTGATGGACAGTACAGTAGTCGTCATCCCTCGGACTTTTCCCAAGCATGTGGTGACGCTGTGATGCCTACGAACAAATATACGCAGAAAAAGCAAAGTCGACTTTAGGAAAAGGGAAATTTTTCATATCTAAGGACAAATAAACGTATCTCACCCGTCCCTATATGTCACTGTGACATAATAAATTCATTACAACAAATAGTCTGACTATTATTTTCTCGAGGTCCATCGCTAGTCATAAAGATGGTTGTTATTATAGCTTGCATGCCTTTTGCATGGAGTTGTCTATAATGCGACTTTTTGGAGATTCCGGTGACGGAATCCGGCGGAAGAAATGAGGTTAAATCTTGATTTTTAGCAGTTAAAATGGTTTTTTAACTGCATATTTGGATTCAACGCCTTGAAAAACCCCTGGAAGCCATTGATTGTGCAGAAACTAGCTATCAAACTTGGGATTCCAATGAATTGCTGCGGAATTTTGGCCGGAAAAATCCGCCGAAAAAGCTTTCAAAAAGTCGCGTTATAGACTACTGCCTTTTGCATTGTCTACTACAAATATGTAGTTTATTGCTCCTTTATGTACATTGGCTTTTCTTTGAACATTTTGTTCATATTTTACAACTTGCTCGTTAAATATGATGCTTTCCTCCTTTTTATGTTTTCCAAGACAATCTTTGGCTTTACACACCTTTGTATTTCAAAATTTCTCTTATCTTCCACCAAGACATATGGTCACTCCATCATCTTCCTCATTTATTTCAAATTAATGTATTGCATTGATTGTCCAAAACAATTAATTTCATTAAATTCCTCATGCATCTCTTCTTCATTTTGGTCTACAATTTTTATATACGCCTCCTCAATCCTTGGATTGACTATCCATTCTTCTAACATCATCAATTCTACATTGAAATTTGCATTTCTAAAGCATTCATTCCTTGCTCTACATGCTAAAACCTTCTCATTTCTTTCATCATCCTCTTTCTTTATGAAATAAAATTCCATTCTCTTAAGACATCTCTATCTCTTCTTCCCTTGCTTCAATTTCCTTTGTACCTATACAAACACAATCAACTTCATCAAAATATATTAGCGTTATATCCAAATGGTGTTCTTCACCATCTTTTTCCTCCTTATGGTTGTATTGACAAACCAAATTCACATTGTTTACTTTTCCTATCATAAATACTTTCTTTGATTGTGTACATGTTCCTCTTTGATTTACTCTATCAGACAAAATTGTCTCTAATGATATTGCCTCTTTCAATTTTATGACAATTTTTTTCTTTTTCCCTTCTCCACTACTTTGAAAAATCATCCCTTCATCTCTCCCTCTTCTCATGCAATATTTAATAATTGTTCATCATCTTCCATACCTACAAAAACCTAAATTCATCACAAATTAGTAATTTAAAATATATAGTTCTCTCTAGCATTCCTTGGTGTCTTTGTTATTAGATCTTCACGCTGATATGGAATTTCCAAGAACTTCATCTACTCATCCCAAATTTGAATTTCTTCTTCAAACATACTTCTCTACTTTGATTCACAATAATAAACTTCTTCTTCCTCATTCTTAGCTGCTCTAAGCTCCTCCTCCTTCAACTAGGCTCTCATGAGGTGCTTCATCTTTTTCCTCAGCTTTCTTACAAAAAATTCTTAACATGCCATTTTAACTTGATTCTTCATTTTCCATCCACATCTCTGGTATGTTTCACTTTCATGTACCAGCATCATCATTACATTGAGTTGTTCCTTCATTTCAACCATTTCTCATTTGAATTTCTTTTGACTCATCTCCTTCATCTTTATGCCATTTGATATGACATTCTTCTCCCTTTTGTTGTGGCTTTCACTTGAACCCTTTTCATGACTATTAATAGTCATCTTCACTCTTCCTTTGTGAACCTTCACCTATTCACTTGTGACATACACTAAGCCTCCACAATAGCAAGTTTATTTCACCCTGCTACAAGTACCTCACCGAGCTTCACTCTCTAAACTTGGTATTTTGGTAACACTAGTTCTCTCCTTTGGAACGTTCTTAGCTTCCTCTGGTCCTCTAGGATTTTTCACTCTATGCACTCTCAAGAGCTTCACCTGCTCTTTATTTGGAGAACTTTACCCACATTACTGCTGTGGAGTTGTCTTGACAACTTCTACCCAACCTCAGATGGAAGTTGTGCTTCTCTCAGTTATACAACTGTTCTTGAAAGGGGCCCCAAGGAAAATTTTTGGGGCTAATATTCGCAAGTACGCTAATATTCTATACTTTTTCCAAAAAAAAGATTCGCCAATTTCCATTTTTGTAAAAATGAGTTCGCCCAAATTTTATAGTATAAAATTATTTTACCTTGTAAATCACCAATATTATATGTTGTCTAATATAAAATAATTAGAAATTTAAACATTTCTACAAAATTATCATCAAACATTTTGAAATATGGATGTTAGGGATTAATAAGGTACGCCAAGGTTTCTAAACTTTAAGATAAACTTTCATCCTTAAAATTTTCCCCCATAAGGGCTACCACAAATTCCTCTCTTTCTGTTGCTACTTGTAAGAACTATAAATTATAAAGACCATCTTTACCTGCTAAACCTAATCAACTTCAAGACATTTATTAAATTCTTGCTTCACACTACTACAAGACTTCTACTACCTATCTTCTCTAATATTTCTCCAAACTTTCTCCAAGCTACTATTGACAATTCTCACCAGCACTGCTCCTTAGCTAGAACTATGTTCTCCTTTACACTGTATCTTTTGTGCTCCATCTAGTTATCCAATCCTCCATTATTCCTTACTTCCACCTGTGAATACACACACATACAAATTTATTATTAAACAAAATAAATATGTTATTTTACATCTCCTTCAACGTTTTGGTGTCTGATATTTCTCTTCAATGTTCAGACAATTTATTGGTGTCTTCTCTAACTCTATTCTCTACAATATTCTAATGAGAAGGTTTTAATCCTTCTTTAATACCACTTGATGTAGTCGGTCTCCATTCATCATTAGAATGGTGATCCTATTAAAATTATCTTGATTTAACTCGTTGATTGATCTTGAATTTCCCGTGGGGAAATCCCACAATTTATATGAATCAAGGCTATGGATTGGCCTTGTTGAATTATTAAAAACCACAGCCGAAACCCCTTTCAAATCATGCAAACTTCATTTTTATCAGTCCCTTCCTCTAAGGTACTTGACTTCATATTCTAATGTGATCGTGTGTAGAATTGATAGCTCAACCCAAAGGCACTTAATAACTCTCGTTTGTATTCCTCATTCAATGTTAACATTTGAACAACGCCATCAATGCTTTATGGGTTTCCTTAGCAACCTTTAATTTCTTTTGTGTCCCCAACATTTACATATCCTTTGTGCTAGGGTTTAACTCAATCTCTGTAACTTCAAAACACCATCAACGCTTCATGGGTTTTCTTAGCACCCTTTAATTTCTTCTATGTCCCCAACATTCAAATATCCTTTACACTAGGGTTTAACTCGATCTTCGTAAGAGGATCACGGCTTGTCACCTCAGGGTCAATTCTAAGGGAACTTAAACTTAATTTAGTCATTTGGGATTCAAAAGGATCTAGATGTACCACACGTCATTACACCTTGGATTCAACTTAGCCAAATAACTTTGTTTGCGAGGTACATCCTAGATATAGCTTACGCTCACTTTACTCCACTTGGATGAATATAACACCCTATCAAAGCTCGATGGCCCAGATTTCATGATAATCTTCCGGATGACCTGGAAATCATGTTGATTAATCATATATGTCTCTTAGGACTTCATGTGGATCCCATGTTGAATATTTACTTGTCCTCTATGCTTTCTCTTCAATTTGGATGACTTGCACTAGATATCTTCACATTGTGGATCTTGCACTTGATTTCACATTTGTTCTTGATTAGAAGGTTGAGTCTAATGGTTCCATTATTATGTGGCATGGATAGTTGTACAACTGGATACAAAGAAATTTCATGCAAAATGCATAAACCTGGGTTGAATCCTTGCATGGGGGTAACCTTGAATTCCCGACAGTAAACTTCAACAAAATTTTCTTTGTCTTCGGTAATTAATAGGAACTTCATATGGGCTTTTCACTAAGCCCTTTGTTATATCATTCTCAACTCAACCAAAGGTCGAGCGTTGACTCATTCACACATTTGATTGAAGTCCCTCACTACAGGTCATTCATGTAGATGATTCCATCTATTATAATTTGATTCATCTTCATCACTCATACCATTCACATGTCTTTCTATCATGGCTTCACACACATGGACTCACACTCCTTTCCAAATAGCACTCATACATATCTCTACGTACCTGTGAGGATTTATGTTTTCACTTTCAATCTTCTACTATGGCTTCATCATGTCAATATTTCATGAAATATAACCACGTCAATCACAAAGATTAGACACAAATATAAAGACTAATTTTCCGATAAATATTCACATGGCGAATATAAAATATGGCGTGATTTACAATGTTTCGTACATCCTCTCTTAGACCTCTTGATCTCTTTGCCTTTGTAAGCTCTCTCTCTCTATATTGTAATTATTGCATATTATCTATATACAAAAGAATTGTTCTGTTGAGGTTCACTAAAGATAGATCCAATCTTTCATACAAGGAAAATATCAAATCTAAGCCTAAAATATCTAACTCCTCAACAAATCTCTCTAAATAGTGCATTATATGTGGATGAGGAATCCCTCATCTCCTAATTAAATCTCTATTTAGACTAGAAAATCAATCTCCTATCTTTTTTTTGTAAGCTTGGCAGGATTAAATCTGCATCATGTCCAATATATCACCCCGATCGGGGCAGGGAATTGAACAGATGACTTCATATCAAGGAGTGCCTTAGCAGAGCACCTGATCATTGTCTATCCAAAACCCGTGGGCAATCTCCTATCTTTAATTACATTAATCAGAATTAATTAAATTAAGGGAACCTACTCCCTTTAGTAAATTCCAAGACCCTTCTTAGGACTTGCCACCAATGATTGACTTTGGGTTTATACTCCTGCATTAAAAGCTAGTGTAATTAGACATCAGTCCGTAATAAACATCAAAACACTTTCTTTTTTAATTAAAAGGGGGGAGTGCACAACATTAGGATTTCTCAGGCGGTCACCCATCCTAGTAATACACCGACCCAAGCACGCTTAAATGCAGAGTTATGATGGGATCCAATGCATTAACATTGGTATTGTCATGCCTCTATCCCAGTGGCAGTCTTTCAACCACTCATAGGCTGGTGCAGCACCAGCACAGTTTTTCTTTTCACCAATACTCAAATGCGTGGACTACACCTAACGAAACACTTAGCCAAATTTTACTTCAAGTGTTATATCGCAATGGAAATTAACTTCAATTAAACTTTATCAATTATACATATGTACTATGAATAAACATTCAACACGTCATCAATGGGAGGGGCAATTCCCATGAACTGAAGTCTACCCAATATCAATATAAATACAAATTTTGTAATTCAATTGTACATAAAATTAAAAATGTCGTGCTACCAACAACCATGACCAACACACTTTTGTTTTACAAGTCGTGCCTACAAAAGCTACAAATTCGCGCTTAGCGCACACTTTCCCAACTATTGAACGGTTCCGATAGTGTCATGCCCACATTTCGTTGTCTCAGCCTACCTGTGCCCTACACACTTCCTATCGCAGCTCTGTCGCACTCCTCAACTCCCTTTAGCACACTCTCGTGCCTTATCACACAATTCGGTGCTCGTCGTGTCATCCACCTAGTCTACCTGCACCCGTCATGCAGCTTGCACCAACCTGTGTCACGCTCAAGTCGACTCGCCCTTGTGTGCAGACCTGCGCAGGTCTCGACCCACCCATTACCACCTCCGACACTCACTTGAATGCTACAACACAGCGTGGTTGATGTCTACCCACATATTTGCCTTGGCAGCGCGGAGTTGCAGCGCTAGCCGCGCCCCAAACAATCCTCAATCCTCCTCGACACTTCGACCTAGTAGCTGCAACACTTCCGCAAGTATCCGCCCACCTGCAACTTCGTTATGCAGTGCAAATGTCGTGTCAGTGTCTCGGCTCAGTCATAAGAAATCCCAACACTTCGCCCTGCAAACTACAGCTCTACACCTTCACCCTTCTGCTTGCTCGCTCTTCTTGTTTGTTTTTATGTGTTCTATGAGTTTGATGATTCTTCCAAAATTCGTTCAACTCCAACATATATCAATGCCACACAGGCATGGAACTTCCAAAGGACACGACCCTTCATTTCATCAAGGGTCGGCGCATCTATAATTCAACACATCGTTTTGCCTATAATGCTCATGTCAACCCTCTCATATAAAACATGGCTCGCCCATCGTATAACTCAGCCAACAATTCCATGTAACTTCTCGCACTTCTCTTGTTCGGGTCACTCGAATCGTTCGGGTCACTCGAGTCAGTCACTTGGTCACCCGACTCGCCCAACTGTCGTCGCATGACTCGTTCGCACGGCTTGCCCAGTGCCTGTTAGTTTCGCCCGCCAGCTATGTTCGCGCGCTCGCCCAACGCCTTTAACCGATGCGCACACCCAACGCATTCACCAAGTCACACATCCACCCGAGTTGGGTAATACGAGATCTCATCGCACATGAGCGCACCCGCTACAACTCGATCATCTTTAATGTAATGTCACCCCGTATCGTCGCACTTTGCCCGAGTTGGTCAATACGGGCGTTCATCGCACATGAGTGCATCCGCCTCAACTCGTGGACCTGACATGTATGATCCCAAACATCATTACACTTACTTCATCATAACACTTACGTCACGATATGTCTCATGTTACTAAAAAAAAAACTCATAAAAATAACTAAATTATAGCTTTATTCCAAATTATTATAAATATAAAAAAAATTAATATATAAGTTAAACATATATACATTTAAAAAACAAGGAGCAAAATTCTTAACTATGGAGATTAAACCACTTTACCATGGATATTTTTAATATGTAAATAAGCTTTATTACAATACCATAGCCTATCAAGAGTACATGCCTAAAAAACCAAAAATGAACGTCATATGACGTTTTTTTAATTAATAAGTTTAATTAAAAAGGAAAAAAAGAGAAAAACTACTTTGGAAATAAATCTCAACCTTCGATTTGTATGTTTAAATCTTTACCTTCCACCTAATAATTATTCTTCAAAACAAATTTCTTTTAAATCCATTTTAGCGTCTATATCAATCATTGTTAATTTTATTTTAAAAAATTATATTCAAATTAAATAAAACAAGACAAAAAAACTACTTTTAATTAGATTAAAACATGTTGTTGATTAAAAAAAAAAAAAGTTATACTAAAATGAACTTTCCACAACTTTTTTGCGAGAATATTCACATACAAATAAAATTGAAGAAAAACAATATATTTATTTCAATAATCACAAATCAAGAGTCAAAATTACAATTGGAAAGTTCAAAATTCTAAACCTCCATCCATCCATTTCATTCTTAGTCTCTCTATTTCATCCCATCCATGCATTTCATTCTTACCGGATACAATTCACCGTTTCATTCCCACTTATGAGTTGGTTTTATATCATGCTCCACCCCAACTGTTTATCAAAATTACAATTGGAAAGTTCAAAATTCTAAACCTCCATTCATTTCATTCTTAGCCTCCCTATTTCATCCCATCCATGCATTTCATTCTTACTCCATACAATTCACCGTTCCATTCTCACCTTATGAGTTGATTTTATATCATGGTCCACCCCCACTGGTTTTATCACTTTATTCCGTTAATAAATATTAAATCTTATTTTTAAT
>APFE030398850.1:640-54220 GCA_000404065.3 Pinus taeda
AGCCCGAGCGAAGAAACCCTTCAGCAACAAAGGCGTCCCCTTGAAGACAAAACAGCTCTGATACCAAATGTAGGTTTTAACCCCGTACAGAAATTACCTGCATATGAATTCTAAATCACAGGAAAAATAAAAATGCGAGAGCATAACCCATAAAACACATATACCCAGAGATTTCCACTGGATCTCAAAACCGAGACTACCAGCTTGATTTTTCATTATTTTCCTTTCAATGTTACAATACATATTTATACATCCCGAAGCATCCAATACCATGGACCGAAAACCATCGCGTCCAAAACCATGGACCAAAAACCATCGCGTCCAAAAAACATGTGTGAAAAATCATGAGAAAAACCATAGGTGGGTCCGCCCAACCTAACATAGGGTCCAAAACCAAAATTTTCGGGGCGCTGACCCGGACCCCATAAAGTGGGGTTACGGGTACCCCTCAAACCCCTGTTAACTATGTGGAAAGAATATAACACAACCCAACAGCTTCTTGGCCACCTACATTATCTAGGACCTCCTCAGTGAAAGGGGTCAAGTAAGGATCATGCACACAAGCATCATTCAATTTCCAGAGATCCACACATATCCTTATTTCTTCTTTCTGTTTATTTTCCTAAACCACTATCGAGCTTACCCAATTAGATTCTTCTACTGGGTCAATAACTCATGCCGCGAGCATCTTATGTAACTCAGCACATACCCTTTCCTTATACTTCAGATTAAGGAGGTAAGGTCTTTGTTTTACAAGCTTCGCGTTTGGTTCCAGGTTGATCTTCATGACACCCAGGTATCCTATTATTCCCTTCAGGTCAGAAAACTTCATGGGGAACAAATCCTGATATTCACGGAGGAGCTCAGTGACCTTGTCTACTATCACATCATCCCAATAGTCCCTAATCTTTGCAAATTTCAATTCCGCCTTTGTGCAAATTTTAACCTGCCTAGTTTTCAGCGGCGCGATTATGTTTGGATCCTCTATCTGTGGACCTTCAACCTTGCAGTGACCCTCGGTTTCCAGAATATTAATCATTTTGGGATCCTCGTCTTCTTCTTCAATGGTCACGTCATAGCATTCTAGCATGTGGTTCAGCTGGGTAGTCCAATTAGGTTGAATCAGGTCCAAAGGATCCTGTAGTATCCTAAAGATCGCTGCTTTAACCTCCTGTAGTGTTGCATCAATACAGTCAATCCCATCCTCAAAGATGAATGTCATTATAAACCCCTGGTACAATATGTCCCATTCTTCAGTGCCATGGCAGAGCTTTGTTTCCAAGTACCAATTCAGCGGTATGACATACAGGGTATGACAAAATAGATGCACCCATTTAAGCTGGGGCTCCGCTCCATAAGCCTTGGTCCATTTGGCTAGGTGATCATGCAAATCATCCCTTCCATCATACTTGTCTATCATTCACACTTTCGGCTATCCAAAACGTATTCTCATCATCCTCCTATAGTTGGGGAAATCACCAAAATTATCCTTGTGCGTACCCCACCATTTTGCGGGCGTAGCGCATAGTACCCAGTCCAAGGCCTGGAAGTGATGCTTGTCCGACACTTCTCTCTCAAATTCATCCAAAAAGAGATCAACATCAGTTAGCCCATCACAGTCAGGAAGATTCCTTACTTCTGATGACACACAGTGCAATGACTTGGTCATCATATTACAACGCAACGTAGATAATTCATGCAACCGGTTCTGCCAATGATCTAATTCTTCATCCGAATCTAATGTGCAAGAGCTCTCGTGGTCTCATGTGATACACCCATCTGCTCTCGGATTTACCCAATCCTATTTTCGCGCCGTTATCTTGTAAATCTAGTCCAAATCGTCATCACTTTCACAACCACAGACTGGCTCGATATAGCGCAATCCTTCTGTAGGATCCAACGACACCACTACGCGAGCAACTTCTTTTCAAATATCATCTTTCACTTCCTTAGGTTGATTACCCCATTCATGTCAGTGGCTCAATCGATTCCAAAGAGCGCATGGTAGGGATTGCTGTCATCCATAATCTCTATTACCTCAAAATCTGCTAGTGTGCTCACACCTTCGATGTCAACTATCACCCCTTGCAGCATCCCCATCGGGATAATTTTCTGTTGGTTCACCATCCTTAACTGGATCAGAGACCATTGGAGCGCAGGTCTCCCCATTATTTCCCATGTTTGTTTTGATAAAACATTCGCGTCAGACCCCATATCCAAGAGAACTTGGTCCATTTTGTATTCCCTTATCTGCGTGGTGAATCTCATCTCACTCCCAGTCCTTGCCTTATTCTTGCCAATATATTTTACTATGTGCAATTCGCCAGTAGCGTCGTCCTTGCTAGCACACCGATTGATCAGTTCCCGCAGACCCTTCACAGCCTTACTATCGCGAAGCAGTTTCATGCAGGTCTTCAAGAACGTGGTATTCATGGATGGGTCCATTTCTTCAATTCGTTTCTCTTGACTTCCTAAGGTAGAGGCCTAAATGAAGACTTTATTTGCTTCCATAAATGTTTCTTTTTCGCACTCCAAATCAAACCCACTCTCCTTTTCTGGTGCTTTGTGGACCCATCACCTTTTGTACGCTACTTCCCTTTATCCTCTCCTATTCGTGGTTTCACTTCGCAACATAATGTTTACCTTAGGGTCTTCCTTGCGAGGCTCATCCCTCATCATCTGGAGGTTCTACAACGATTGCGGAGGTTGCACCCCCATTTCACAAATCTTAGCCAACAATATAGGGCAATCGTCAATCGCATGGTCAAACTAAGTACAATAGCAGCATGACAGTCACGTCAGATTCAAACAGTCCCTCGCGTAGGGTCCTGGTCCTCCACAATTGTAACAAGTAAGTTTCCCTCGGCCTCTACCAGGCCCCCCTCCACCTCGGCCTCGGCCGCGCCCCTGATATTCACCTTGTGTTCCTCCAACGCCTTGGTCCAGAGGCCCCGTTTCTTCCTGCACCCTATATGCAGGTGTCCTGTCCATCATTATTTTGTAAGTACAGAAATCGCACTTGTCATGACCTACTGATTGACAGAAATTGCAGAAGAGTTTTTGTGGTGTCTGTACGAATTCTTGTAGCAAATGGAAATTGTCGGTCTCATGTTTCCCAACCACTTGGCATATAGCACACCATAGCGCGTGCCTTGCACTTGGCCCTGTCACAGCCTCCGGCCATAGAGTCATTGATCCCCTTGCTACATCATAGTTTGAAAATACTGGACAATGATCCTTGTCATGTCCCTGACCTTTGAATTTTAGGCAACAAACTTCTTCACACACCTCTGGCCGAGCTACTCTGTCCTTCTCCAAACTTTGCATTGGTTTTGCAACTGCACATGAATCTGTTGAACCTCCAGATTAACATCTTGATTGGTGTCTCATGCAGTCTCATCACGATTTCCAGAGCTTCTGCTTGGGTCCCAATCTTCTATTGTGATAATGCAACCCTTAGGTGGGGCAGGAGCGAGGCCATGAACCATTCGTGGTGCTACCCATTAGTTAGGTTCATGTTTCCTTCATAGATCATACACTTCAATATTTGATCCAAATCCTAGGGTGTCTCCCCATGCTTCATCATGATCTCCTTGAATCCCACAATTGATTGTGCTTGAGACTTAGGTCTATTGAATTCTCTATTCAGCGTAGCCTGGATATCTGCGAATGTGGAGATTGGGTTATAAGTACTGTACTTAATGTACCACGTTAGTGTGAGGTCCTCAAAAGCACTAACCAATGTGACTTTCTTCATTTGGTCGTCTGTGATACCCTGAGCTTCCCATACAACCTTCGTGACGAACCAAAACTGGTCCAGATCTTCATTCCCGTGCCCTTGAATACAGGTAGCTTTACATAGTTTGCCATGTTGAACAGTAGTGGAGGTGGGGATGGTGTGGGTGATGGGGTGAGTGGTGGGGGTGAGGATGGAGGTGGTGTGGATGGATGGGACGAGGATGGAGGTGGTGTAGGTATTCATGGGAACCCTTGTCATATCAGCTGAACAACGCTTAGTGGAGAAGACTGCACTGCTCCTTCGTCGTCACTCAAAGGAGGCTTGATAAACGGGCTATACTGAGGACCTTTTCTTCTTCCATCCATGAAATACATTCCACTTCACGTAGCTCCAAACTTCAAGGTAACCACATGACCCACTTTTCACACAAAAGCATCTTAATCGAAGTATTTAGTGACTTCAAATACTTACTTCGCAGTCCTGTAAAGAAGCGGCGCTCTGCTTTGTTGTAACTAACAGAAGTATCAACCGCGAACTTTGTCACAAATCCGCCTATGATGCGGTCGAGTAAATGGTCAACAGCTCACACGATCTTATCTTCAGAGGCTTCCAATCTCCATACTAACTCCGGTGTCCAAACAATCAGATTGTCAAGCCTCCACCTTCCTTGGCCGTCTGCCAACTTCATGATCCACTCGTATAACTCAACCGGGAAGGAACATAAGAAGATTTCTTGTATTTCTGTCTACAGATATCTATCCAACCACTATTCTTTCTCAATCACAGATTCTTGTTCTCTTGCGCTGCGAATTCATGGATCTTTCTATCCAACCAGTTTTCGATCTCTTTCTTAGTTGGATTCAAATGATACAACATCACACATCTCGTTATTCAAATCTTGATCCCGTCAACATAACCATTTTTTGGCTTGATGGGCCCTAACCTAGGTTTAGTAGTAAGCAACCAAGAAAATCCCTACACTACTAGCCCTTTTGGCATCAATTTGTGGAGCGTGGACTGAAGTCTCACCTGAATCAGTACGGAGGGATGCAGGAACCAAGTTTCCGCACCTTGAGATGGTTGCGATGTTGGTTTTCAGACCATTGCTCTACCTTCGTGTAGATTAATAAGCCCTTTAGGGCTTATCAATGTACTTATCTTAGTCATCCTTGGAGCCTCCACAAAAGTCTCCGGTTGTCCTTCAAGGACCCTTAATAGATACATCAGGTGCTTACAAGCTTCTGTAATTAGTCTTACTTCCGTGTCTACCTAGGTTAGCTTAAGTATTGGTTAACTTTAACATATATTATGGTTATCTTTGCATAAACATTTTGTTCATATGGAAAAGTGAAATATATAGATCCGTGCATCAATATAGCATTAATTCATAACCCCAATATTCAACATAGCATAATAGCAACATTTATAATAGAAGTAAAATAACACATACACAGATGGAAAATACACAGTAATTTCAGAATACTTATCTTTATTGATGATTCGGATTCCCAATTCAGAGTCTATCTGCCCTGCGCACGCAGCTGCAGGGGTTCACGCACTCAGCTGCAGACTTCTACCCTAGGCCTTTGTGCACTCAGTTGTAGAGCCTCTTCCTATGCTAAGACTCTCACTCTTAGCTCTTTACAGACTCATGAAGTACTTCTTCTTCACTATTTTTATTCTACTCTACTCCCCTAGACTCCTCTTAAGACCTCCTTTTTATACAATCCCATGGTCCACAGATCAAGGGCGGATCTCCAAACTGACACTACCTATCTAGACTAAGGGTGGAAAACCCTTTTTGACTTTATATATCTTCATGCTCCGTGGCCACAAAATGCACAGACTTTACATTCTTTATACAACTTAGGGCCTTCTGCCCCAAAACTTGGGTTTTTAACCCCAAAATTGACCCCCTAGGGAACCTGTTCCCAACATAGAACCTTTGAATGACTGACCCTTTTCTTGATATATCTCTAATATTTGAGCCCTTCTAAATATGGATTTTTGATCTATAATATTTTGGTATGTTTTCTCTGCAATTCCATAGGTCTAACCATAATTTGATGTGCCAAGTGAAAATTATGGAAACTTCCCCAAAAATTATTGAATTTTGGTATCTTCCCAAGAGAAAAATTGTATAGGGTTCCACATGGTCAATTATTCAAATATAATTTTGAAATTTCTAAGCTACTTTATTATGTCTCCTCACATTTTTAAAAATTTCACAATATAAGGTATCGCAAAAAAAAATTGTAGTGAAAATAAGATGCTCATTTTTTTCAAAATGATTTTAGGAACCTTCACAAACCTTAAATTCCAAAGGGTGTATCTCTAAAAGTATAGTGAACTGTAACATGCAATTTTAACCAAATCTACCTTGAGATGTCTTCTCGGTTGTCCCCAAAATTCACTATATGGAATGAATTAGGAGAAAAAATATACTAAAATGTCAAGATAATTTGTTTGAAACAAATTTTAGAACCAATCACAAAACTTAACTTCCACGGAGTATATCTAAGAAATTGTAATGAAAAAAATCCAAAATTTTAACCATTTATTCACCAATATCTTTCCTCAATGTCCTCAAATTTTCACCATCTAAAACTTTCTAGCATAAAAGCTAGCTAAAATGAAATTCTTACCAAATTTATTTACACCTATTTCCCTATCTCCAACTGAAAGAACATGTTTGGACTAAAAAATGATTATGTCTAAATGGATTGCAAGTACCACATGGCATCATTTTAGTTCAACTATTCAACCTAAAGAAATGTCTCATTCATCAAGTTCAATCACATGGTAAAGTGATGCCATGTCCATGAATGTTAGATCCATTCGAACCTACGATCATGACATCAATTTAACTTTTGAATAACCTATGCCACATAACGAAGAATCCTTTCGACCAGTGTAATTATGGGAAAACTAATTACACATGTTTCAATGATGATTCTTGTGAATAGAATAAAGTTAATTCATCAATTGATATTTAGGAATATGTTTTAATGATAATGATTTATTCATTGATATGATTAAACTTTATATCAATTTTGAATGTTTAACCTTGCATCCATTGAAAATTGAAAACTCGAAAGTTATGTTATGTTGAAAGTTCCCCCAATTTAAAAATTGGATTGTTTTAAGTGATTATATGTCAAGGTAAAATGTTTCCCAAATTATTTTGAAATTAAATTAATGTCAAAATTATCTTTACCAAAACTTAATATCACATTTTTTTCAAGGAAAATGATCCTCTCTCTCAACCCAAGGGCAATAATGAAGGTCAATACAACAATATTCATAGGCATGTATCCATTAAAACAATATTTCTCATCATCATGTCACTCACAGGGAATTGAACCCAAGTGGGGGAGATAATAACCATGCTACCCAACCACTCGAGATAACCCTGATTGACAAAACTTAATGTCACATTATTATAACTAGAAAGTCCAAGGCTTGCACAATTCTCTTCCTTTTTAGCATATTTTTAAAGCAAGTATTTTCCATGGTAATATGGTCATGATCTTCCAAGTAATTCTTTGCAAAATGACATGTAGATCTAATACAATATGAATTAAATTAAGGAAAAAGGTATTTATGTTTTAATTTTTTGTTATTACTTATTGAATATTGTGTTTGAATATGATTTTAATTAGTTTGAATTTATTGCGCCTTTTTATGAAATTAACATACTAATGTTTATTTTGTAGGTTGATCACAATTAAATAATCGATGGAGAACATGAAATCTAATATAAATTTCATATATATTTTTATCAATATTTATTATTGTTCTAATCCATAGTATTTTAAACAATAATGAGAACCTATGGAGAATCTGTAACTTCAATATATCGGCTGCAACTGTTATACCAGATGCAACTATTCATAAATTCCACTAATGGGTCATTTACAACATGTATTTAGAGACTTGAACCTATGTAGCTATGGAAACAAACTATTCACCGAGCCACTCAAGCTAAGATCCTTTGGCTATTGTTCTAATCCATATTAGTGACTAATTGTTTGTAGGTTTCCAAGTTGCCTCCTCATGGTGATTATTATGAATTTTATAATGATTTTGTCCCTCTAACATTTACTAGAAAACGAGCTAAAATATGGATACAAGAACTATCAAGTTTGATGCCGAATAACTATGATCAAAAGAGAAGGATGGTTGCATTCAAGGATTGATTAATCAAATATATAAATTTTTGAACATTAATTGCTTGAATGTGTGTAATTTTTTATTTTTTATTAATCAATATATCTTCCATTTTTATAGAAATTCTTGAGACAAGGTGCCATAAGAATTAGGAGTAGCACACTTGCATCTATTCCTAGTTCATATAATGTTACTCTTGCTACTAGTTAACATACTCATACACCTATTACTAATGCCATGATTACTACTACACATAGTACCACTAATTCCTTTATTCTTGGTCCTTTTAATACCCCTAATTTAGTTATCGGTCCAATTCCCTTATCGGTCATAATTGTCATCAATGTTAGTGAATTACCTATTTCTTTACACATGGATGATTAGACTATCTCACTGAAGGGATTGAAAATTCATAGTAATTATTAATCCCTCTAGTTATTTTGATTTTGTACAAATGTTGTGAAGATAAATCCCTGTATTTATACTTCTGTGACCCATAATGAATTAAGAAAAGTCTTTTGGTAAAAATCACATAAGAGAAATTTTTGGCCGACGTGTTTCAAACCAACAAGTGTGGTTCATCATCAGGACTAGATGAAGAGGCAGACCATTGAAAAGTCTTAAATAGATAGCAATGTAGAGACGAAAATTTCAAGTAATGGCTATATTTGAACAATAATATTTAAATTATGACATTAATTTATTAATATATTAAAAAACAAATATTATTAAGTAACGTCTATATTAAACGACTAGTTTTTGAAAAATAATATTTAAATTATGATACTAGTTTATTAATTTATTAATAAACAAATATTAATAAGTAACAGCTATATTAAATGGCTAGTTTTTGAAAAAATAATATTTAAATTAATTTATTAAAATCAAATATTACAAAAAAAAGAAAAAAAGAATAAAAGAAAGAAAGAATAAAAAAATCAAATTCAAACTCTAAACATGGAGGGAAGTCAAAAAAATGAGTCAAGACCCCTAATAAAGACAAGATGCTTTAATAAATAAAAATAATTAATGAAAATAAAATAAACTAAATTAAAAATAATAATGGAAAAAATAAAATAAAACAAAAATATACACTACTGAAAAGATATATATATACTAAACAAATAACAGGTATACTAAGAGTTAAGAACGAATAAGATAATAAAATACTTAAGAAAACATGAAGGATCAAGAAAATAAACTCTAATGAAGAATAAATCAACAACAAATACTGTAAAAAAGACACAAATACTTACATAGATAAACAAACAAACAAAATAAATCCCAAAAAGAAACCTAAAAAACTAGGAGGACAAGACAAATGCGATCTCTCTAGCACAATGAGTGGGTCTAGCAACAAACTGAGCAAAACTAATGGAGACTTCCTAGCTTATGTTTAAAAATGCAGAGAGAGAGAGAAACCTACCTCGCTTTGATGCTAATTTCTCAATCCTTTGGTGATGGCTTCGATCACTTAGCTTCCATGCTCGCTCCTTGCTTGTTCCTTATGTCCGAGTACCTACGAAAGAGATCAAAAGACAATACATGATACAAGAGCATACATAGTATGTATCAAACATAAATTACTTGATAGATCAAGGAGTATCAAGCTAAATGCATAAATATTTAGACATTTATGGAAAGTGAACATTAGATGTATATATTAATGAATTAAAAAGGGAATCATACAACCATTGCCTTGATGTTGAAGCCCTCCTTTTGGTGGATGTCCAAGTCTAAACCAAGACTCTTCAAGTACTCCTTCTCCAAGTTAGATGGGAAACATTTAGGCATAATCTCAACATAGGAATGCAAACAATCAATAACCAACCCATTAAGGAAAGTGAAGATTGGATTTATAGTGATGGAGAGGAGGTTAGAGATCCATGAAAGGGGGAAGAAGGTCCTTATCCCAAATTTAAGATCCCTAAAGGTAGGATCAAAGGCTCTAAATGGGAGTACTTTATCATATATTCATCCAACAACTGCCAACTCATCGTTCTCGAGGCTTCTAGTAAGAGAAGCTTCTACTCCATTTTTGGAGAAACTTCCAGAAGAGGTTCAGTGTGGGTTTTCATATCAAAACCCGCATTGGCGGCGCTAGGTCAAAGAACTACAACCTTCCATCAACATGGGCAAGCAATGGAGCAAAGAGCGTTGGTCTTGAAATTTAGGGTTTTAGTCAACCTTCTCCAGAATTGACTAAGGGTAGTTTTTATTTCATTCTTTAGGGATGTTTTAATATGTGTTTCATGAAGAGTACACTTTACAGTTGCCAATATTTTGGCATTTTAGGCTGTGGAATAGGAAGTGAACATGAAGTGTGACAAAATATTGTGTAACAAAAAAATTAATCTATTTATGTTGATCTTATAAGTCTAATCATAATACATGATTGCATTAGAAGAAATCAAGATATGGAAATGCATTTAGTCCTTTTTTTATCAAGAATCAAAACTATCTATAATCACTAAAACCCCATTTTGAAAAAGTGTTGATTGATCACATAATGCATATTTTTTTATCAAGTATTCCACCAAAAGTTTGTATCTTCTATGGTGAGAAAGTATTTGAAGCCACTGTAAGATTCATACGACACAAATATGGTATTTCACATTATTGACAAAGTAAAAACTAGAAATTGCACGAAGAGGTGCAAAGGAACACCGAAAGGAGGAGTGGGGAATGTGGAAGGTAATAATAAAGTAAAAGAGGCTTGTAGGCTTGTACAATCTATAACAAGGTCCGTGTAGTAGGCACGAATGTAAGGAAACATGCAAACAAGTCTATTATAGTTAATTTGCAGACAACTATGAGAATAATGAGAACATAAACAAAGCTAATGAATAAAATCCCCTTCATAAGCCAGAAAATGAGCTGAGAATAATATTAGTTTGTGTGCATCCATTACCACATATTAAATTCAGTGTAAACTTAAGTATCAAACCCTAAACACCCCAAATTACTATGTTTATTAAGATTTCTGAATTCTTGAGAAGCCATAAATATCCAGATAAATAAGGCCCGAATATAATTTTTGGCATGACACACAAGCAATTAAATTATACTGGTTTACATTCAAAACCATGCACGCCCACCAACTCATATTCATTAATAAAACTTATTGAGTTCCAATTGTAAATTTAAGGTTCGGCCACACAATGTCACATGTACCATTAAATCTTATTCATCCCTAATATGATTTAATGTCAAATTACTAAGAAAGTGTTTTCACAATTGTTCTTCCTTAGCAACCACTATAGGGCTCTATAGTCACTACACAGGTGGTACAACAACTCTCTATGAAAGCACCACAATGATGAGGTTTCCCTGTCAAGTGTTTCATTAGACAATGACAAGAACCATGTATTTCAAGAATCTTGAGCTTCCCTTTGACCATTAAGGTTTAGACTCATTGCCTAGTGGCCTTAATTCATGAGATCAGAGGAATAACACCCTAGGATTATAAACATTGGCTCTTAGACATTCCAGTCCAACTCAATTCTTCAACTTAGCTTTGGAAACACCTTGCTCTCTTTCTCTCTCTCTCAATTGTTCAACTTAGCTCTAACAACACCTTGCTCTCTCTCTCTCTCTCTCTCTCTCTCTCTCTCTCTCTATAAGGCTTCTCTCACACACTCCTTGTTATGCTACTACTCTCCTTCTCTAAAGGTTGTGCCTCCTCGCTAAGCTTCTCTTTCCTTTTGTTTTCTTCCCAAGGAATTCGTTCCACTATCTTGATCCTTGAGGAGGTGACATGGATGGGAGCTAAGCCCCTCCCATGCAACACAATTCAATCTTCTTCAATGCTTGACAATGCGGATTGGTTACAGGGTAGTTGGAATTAAGGAAATTCAATGCGGTTGTATGGCCTTGTTCTCAGCACGCCATAAGCAATTGAAAAACATACCATAGGAGGGAAAACATATTTGTAGCTATGCTAATAAGCCCTTGGAACAAACTGGTAAACCAAATCATGATTTTCCCAAATTTTATAAAGTGAACAAACATGTTTGTAATTGAAAGAATCTTCTCAACAATCTGGTAAGAGGGCAAATAAGTTTGTAATTATGCAATGGAAGTGCCTAGAACAATCAGGCGGAATACGATTCAAACATTTGAAAGGCCCTTTTAAGTAATTCTCTGGGAATACAGTGATATGGGGTTTAACATGGGGTTTAATAGCAAGTTTCGTTGGGTGAAACCCACGAGATGGAGGTTCAAATCTTATTGAGTATATGGCCTATTGTGTCTTGGCTAGAAGAGTAGGCAACCCCCAAGCTGACGTCTCAACTCTTGTTGAGGCATAAGTTAATTGCTATTGTGTGCGGCTTGCAGACTATTGCACCTAGCCTAGGTTTATATTGGCAGCCAATTGGATTTGATCCTGGCCTGTTCAGGATAACTCCTCACCAGTTACTGGTTATCCTAGATTAAAAAAAAAAAGTAATTCTCTAGGAGACGATTCAAATATTTGAGAAGCATATTCATTCTTGAACATTCTACCCAGCTCTTACTACTATTATAAATTGTCACTTAATCCTTCCCCAAATTGTAACAACAAGAAGTGTGCAAGTCTTGAAAGATTTTAAATTAGCAGTTCAGAATCGATATTCATTGCAAAATATGTCTCTCATTCCTAGTTTCTTTGGCAAAATATCTAACATATTTGATCCATTATCGTGGGAGTTATGGGACCCTTTTGAAGCAGATAAGTCTCCATTTTTTAGGGTTATTGGCCACTTTTCAAGAGATGATGCAACAACCATAGCCAACACTCACTTCGACCATTTTTTAGGGTTATTGGCCACTTTTCAAGAGATGATGCAACAACCATAGCCAACACTCACTTCGACTGGAAGGAAACTTTCGACTCCCACATCTTCAAGGCTGATTTTCCAGGTAATTATCATGTTTCTTGCTACCAATTTACAAGGGTTTTGTTATTCTCTTCATTAATGGAAGATTTGTTGTTATTTTAAGCATGAGATTTATTTGCTTTCTTCATGGCAGGTCTGAAGAAAGAGAAGATAACGATTGAGGTGGAACCGTGGAAGACAGTCAAGTTCTAGAGATTAGCGGTGAACACAAGAAAGAATAAGCACAAAAGAACAATAGGTGGCATCGTATCATCGATTCATTGATCACAGACTGAAACTCACCGAAAACTCTGCAAAACTTGCCCAAAACTTGTTTCAGTTGTCAAAATATAATTGGCTCGAAAGACAAAAATACAACTCTCGGATTGGGTGGGTGAATAGTATTTGCCCACCCAATCTTACAAATAAAATGCCTTTTCGCATAATTAAATATAGAGATGGATGTACAGAACTTAAATTAATTATGTATATAGTATAGTGGAAGTGCCACTTGCGATTATAACATAATTTTTTAGATTTTATTTTTTTAATTTTTTTTGGAGAAAGACATTTTAAAACAGATAGAATTAGTCATTTCAATGTCTTTCTCCAATCAAAAAATTGAAATACATTTTTTTTATAACTATCAAATATTCATTTAATATTAAATATTTCAAACTATTGTAAAATCATATAAAAATTTAAGAATTAATTAAGAGTCAATTTTTTTATACCATAAATAAAAACAATATGACCTGCCTTTGACATATATAAATATAATCCATGGTACACTTCTACTTTTATGCTAATCACCCCTTATATTTCTAAATTAACTACTCACTTGTTTTGTGAAGACATTTGGAGAAGCTTATGGACTCTAAGGCATGTTCAAAGAAATAGCTTTAAAGAAATAAGGGTTTATCACAAGGAAGTCATACCTTTATATATTGTTTTTTTCATACCTTTATGTTATATTTTTTTAATTCAATAAGAATTTCCATTATCCTTTTTATAATTATTATTCATTAAATAATTTTTAAATAATTTTATTTATTTAAAATTTAAAATAAATTAAATTATTATATTATAAAATAAAATTAAATATCATATTATAAAATAATATTTATTTTGTTATTTTATATACTAAATTATTTAGGGACCATGATCTCTGCCTAAATTCAACCTCGAGATTTAGAATTTACATAGAGAATCAATTATCATACCTTGTAAATTAGTTATAATTTTATAAATCAATTTCAGGAATAAGGATTTTCTAATGTCAGCATTTCAAATCTTAATAGGGATCCATCATCAGGACTTTTATTGACCACATAAGTCTTAAATCCAATAGGGATTTTATCGTTATAAGTTGTTATGAGCGAGTTAAAATTGCCAGGTTATCATTGTGAAAACAGGTAATTTTTAAAAATCTTTTATCCAAAATTTGTAGATACCCTCCCTGTAAGGACCTACAGTTTGTGCGACGAGCAAGGTGACTCCACAAGACGAGTGAGAAAAATAGGTGAAGTGCGACCGAAGGGCGAGACACATAAGTGTGGGTGAAGGTGCGGTTACGAAGTTTATAGGCGGGCAAGTCATAGCTCGACCCGCGGGCCGACCAAGTTAGTATTGTAAATGAGCGAGCTAAGGAGGGGGCGGTCCCATGAGCTGGGCGGGCTGACCCACCTCCTGGGCGAGTTTACAATGTAATGGAAAGTCGGCTGGGTGAAGTGAGACAAGTCGGTCGGGTGGCACGACTCGCCCTCCCATCGTATATATTGGTGGTGTGGTCTGATGGCAAAGGCATTCGAACACATCACAACGTGTTTGATCTACGAAACAAGGTTGGAGAAAGGAGCAGGTCGAAGAAGTGCGTGGGCGCAGGTCTATGTGCTTGTACTTCAGGTAGACTGCACGTTGAAACAATGTTTTGGGTGACTCGGTTGGACAACGGGCAGGCCTGCACGACGGTAGGCTATGCGGTTGAACAGGTGACCTGGATGGGCGTGTCGTGCATGGTGGACGTGCGGTCAGTCGGTTGTGCGAAGGGGATTTCAGGTGAAGCATTGGAGTTCAGCTGGTGAGTTGGGTGAGGTGGCATGACGGGTGTGACCGACCGACGGACAAACGATGAATGAGTGTGCGGTGGGCAGCCGTGCATGAAGGCGGGTGAACGGGCGACCGGCTGTCGGCGCGCCATGCACACCCAAATGGAGGAATGGTGACTTGTGTGGTGAGGAGACCCGGGTGAGGGTGCACCATGCACAATGAGATGGTGGTGTGCCGGTTTGACAAAATGAAGGTGTGACTCGTGCGGAGGGCGCCCAGGTGTGGTGACACAGTTACGACGAGGAGCGTCTAAGTTGGGCAAATGACACAGTTGAAATTTGCTGGAATTGGACTTCGAGAATGGCTGACGTCGCTAGAGATCAAGAAGCTAATGTGAAGATGAGAGAAGAACTCGATGATCTCTGGACTCAATATCAGTACACTGATCTTAAGTGTACACAACTTGAAGATGAAGTCAAGAAGATTGGGGAGGAAAGAGACCGAGGTTTAGTAGAAATCTTGAATTTGCAGAAATCTCTTGACGATGCGAAAGATGAGATAGCGGTGTTGAAGAAGGCCGTGAGGCATAACTCAAGTGGAGGAGTGTCTCATGTGAAGATCAAGGGACTAGAATATTATGATGGTACAAGAAGTGCGAAGACTCTTGGTAACTTTCTATGGGATATGGAGCAATACTTGGAACACTTGGGTCTATCCGATGATGAGACAAAAGTGAAAGTGGCTACTCAATTCTTGACGAAGGATGCTAAGATGTGGTGGCGAAGGAGGATGGATCACATTGCCAATGGTAATACTGATGACATAACTTTGTGGGATGAAATGAAGAAGGCTTTGCAGACCCACTTTAGTCCTCAGGATGAAACATGGGAAGCAAGGATGAAGATTAAGTTTATTAAGCAAACAGGGAACCTACAAACATATCAACGGGAGTTTGCAAGTGCAGTTCTGGAACTTCCGGACATGGCGGAGAGGGACAAGGTGTTCAACTTTATCATTGGGTTGAAACCTTCGGCACACAATGAAGTGAAGAGGAAGAAGATTAAGATACTTGAGGAGGCTTTTGCTACTATGGATCGACTGGTGAAGCATTATGACAAAACTTTTGATGAGAAAAAGAAGAAGTTCGATAAGCCGAAAGAGAAGAAGAAAGATGATGCTTCAAAATTGGATGAAAATATGAAGACGAAGAAACCATTGAAGTGTTGGATATGTGGTGAACCACATATGGTGAAGAATTTTCCTTCCAGACTAAAAGTGGTTGTTATTACACAGTCTAATACGAAGAAAGAAGAAGCTTCTGTGGGGATGATGCAGATACTTGGAGTTGTAGCTGCTACGAAAGTGGTCTCTCAAAGAAATCCAGAAAGGAACAACTTGGAGTATGTTCAGATGAAGATTCGGGGTGTTGATGTGCTCACTATGGTAGATAGTGGGGCTACTCACAACTTCATGAGTGAGGATGTTGTGAGAAGGATTGGTTTGAAGTTTGTACCGGTGAAAGCACAAATGAAGACAGTGAATTCTCCTCCTGACTCCGAGATTGGTGTAGCTGAAAGAGTGGACACAACACTAGGTGAGTGGACCAGGAGAGTCGACTTCACTATAGTGCAAATTGATGACTATGAAGTTGTGTTGGGAATGGAATTCTTGAAACAGTATGATGCAATGATTGTTCCACATTTTAATAAGCTGTACATTTACGATGGAAAGGAAGATGTACCCATTGGTGTGAAAAGGCCTAATTGTAAACTAGCAGTGATGCAGATGGAGGATGAAAAGTGCATGGATGATGTGTGTAAGCAGTTGTCTACTGCTGAGGCAAGGCTTACTGAACAATCATTGGTTATTGGGACACTATCTGACAGTATCTTTGATTTGTCAAGAAGGCTAGAGGAAGTTGAGGATGATGACGACGACGATGTTTATGTAAGGCCAAATGTCCTGGGGGAGGATAGGGTCGCATATCTACAGAGGATGGAGATAGAGGATCCTGACAGATGGATTGAGATTATTAGTGAGGGTGAGACTTCATGCTCTACTCCCTCCACATCTTCTTAGATGACTTAGAAGATGGGGCTCATTGTTAGCTGCTCATGGCAGTGAGTCCTTGAAGCAAGTTGAGCAGGTATGACAGGTGATGTAGGAATGGTTTGGCATTAGCATCATGACATGTTGCATATGGGATGGAGTTTCCATGGACATAAGCATGGGATAGATTCTTGGTGAGTCCAGGATGTGGCAGAGTCCGAGAAAATACTGGTGTAGACATAAGGATGTGCATTCTTATGATTTGAGTGTGACAGTTGGACTGATCACCTGACTAGTTCGAGTCATGAGGGCTAGCAGTGTACAGGTAGGGGGAGAGATGTTGGCATTATGTTGGAGTATCTTGACAATAGTTCACAGGATGGGACGACACATGGTGGAAGCAGTCATTTTGCATATGTTGCAGGGATGTTTGCAGTGTATGGATTGGTTGATATCATGGACAAAGGAAGATATGGTTATCTTGGTGGTAGATGGTTACTGGGATGGTATATTTTCGAGGACAACAATGACTTCAGGTGGAGGAGGATGTAAGGATCTGTGGTCCGTGTGACGGGTGAGGTGACTCCACAAGATGAGCGAGAAAAATAGGTGAAGTACGACCAAAGGGTGAGACACATATGTGCAGGCGAAGGTGCTGTTGCGAAGTTTATAGACAAGTGAGTCATAGCTTGACCCGCGGGCTGACCAAGTTAGTATTGTAAACGGGTGAGCTTAGGAGGGGGCAGTCCCATGAGCTGGACAGGCCAACCCACCTCCTGGACAAGTTTACAACGTAATGGCAATTCGACCTGGTGGCATGACTCACCCTCCCATCGTATATATTGGTGGTGTAGTTGGGTGGAAAAGGCATTCGAACACATCACAATGAGTTCGATCTATGAACCAAGGTTGGATAAAGGCGCAGGTCGAAGAAGTGCATGGGCACAGGTCTATGTGTCTGCACTTCGGGCAGACTGCACGTTGAAACAATGTTTCGGGTGACTCGGTTGGATAGCGGGTAGGCCTGCACGATGGTAGGCTGTGCGGTTGAATAGGTGACCCGGGTGGGCGCTTCGTGCACGGTGGAAGTGTGGTCGGTCGGTTGTATGAAGGGGAGTTCGGGTGAAGTGTTGGAATTCAATTGGTGAGTCAGGTTTGGCTACACAATGGGTGTGCCCGACCAATGAACAAATGGTGAATGGGTGTGCAGTGGGCAGCTGTGCACAAAGGCGGGTGAACGGGCGATCAGGTGTGGGCGCGTCGTGCACATCCAAATGGAGGAACGATGACTCATGCAGTGAGGTGACCCGGGTGAGGGTGCATCGTGCACGATGAGACAGTGGTGTGCTGGTTTAAGAAAACGAAGGTGTGACTCGTGCGGAGGGCACCTAGGGGTGGAAACACGGTTACAATGAGGAGCGCCCGAGTTGGGAAAACGACACGGTTGAAATTTGGCTAAGCGTAAACTTTCGGTTTCCAAGGTTTAACTTGTGTTTTTATGAAAGTGAAAATTATATATTGATATCGGGTAGACTCATATGAGGGAATTGCCTCCCTTTATACTATTACAATTGTGTATATGTGTTAATTTCTGATGATAATGAATGTGTATGGGTATTCATTAGTATAAAGGCTAATCATAATACTTGGTAACGAAAAATAAACTAAGTATCAAATGTTAAAGCGTAGTCCATGAACATAAGTATTGGTGAAAAGAAAGTGTTCAGGGTGCGCACCTCACTATAAGTGGTTGCAATATTACAGCTAGTGTAGGGGCGTGACACTCCCGATCCTATTTCAACCTTCATATTCAAAACTTCTAAAGAGTGTCAATAATCATATTATTCAATACTTATAAAAAGTATCAATAGGAATATTATTTATTATTAAGTAATTATAAATAATATTAATAATTATATTATTTAGTATAATAATGTATTATTGGGAAAGAATTTTAGTTTAATAAATATAGATTTTTTGACAATGATATATTAATTTTGGAAGAAGTTTTTCGATATAAATATTTTGGAATCTATAAATATAAATTTAATTGAAAGACAAATGAATAATGGAAAGTTTATTATACATTTGAAAATAATTGTAAATTAGTAAATATTTGAAAATGAGATTAAAAAAAATGTGGGGTTTGAGGTTGTACTGGAGTTGTGGAGGAAGATATAGCATATTAAAAAATAATTTATAACCTACATATTCAAGATTAAAGGAAATACTCATTATCATATTTTCTTGATTGAAGCAAGCCTTTTCCAATTGAAATCATGGCTATGTATAGGTATCTTAAGTATAAGAAGTTAAATAACATGGAAGACAAGAGGTTTCCTAAATTGCTTTTAACCCTAGCCAAAACCACCCCTTTGGCTTAAGCATGGATGACACAAGGATGCCCAGTCTTTATTAGACCATTTGATGATAAAGAAGATCATTTTACAAAATAAGAATAATATTAAAAATATTATTACATCAAAATTTAAGGAGAAATTATGAAGTGATAAAGAGTTATAGGGAAAAGGGAAACTAAGATATTATAGGGATATGATTAACTCAAACTCAAAATGTAAAATACCCATCTTCTAACTCTTAAATTTTCTTTTCGTCCATATGAAACTTTAAATATATAAATATATAATTATTATTTTAAACATGATTATTTAATATTGAATTTGATATGATTCTTGTGAATTTATAAGGCTGACGCACATAAATCTAGTGCAACCATATAAATTAAATGACTAATACACACATATAGGCATCAATTCATAATATACATTAAACACTTATTTCATAATACAAAAGATTCATATTAACTAATTAAACTAACACAACCATATAAATTAAATGACTGATAGAATAGTAAACACCAATAGGCATCAATCCATAATAAACATCAAAATATTCACACTTCACTATGAAGTTTCTTAATATGGAAATAGACTTTGTTAAAATACCATGGCTCATCAATGCCACATGCCCAAAAACCATAACTCAATTAATATGATATTTTTTTTAATTAATCAATTTAATTTAAAGGGGAAAATGACATAACTACTTTGAAAATAAATTTCAACCAATGATTTGTCTATACTATTATGAACATTCCCTATTATCCAAGTGATAATTAAATTAAAATTATAGAAGCTCCATTCTAAAATAGAAACACCTAACTGTCTAATTATAACTTTATTTAAATTTATTATATTAATTATACAAAAAATTAATATATAAATTAAACATATACATTTTTAAAAAACATAGAGCATGATCTTATCCTTGGAGATTGACGCTAGGCATATTTCTTAGAAAGAAAAATTCACCATGTTTTTTAATGTCAAACACTCCACACACACTTTTCACAATAGGAATTACCAATGCAAATGCATTATAATATTGTATGACAAAAATAATATAAATACATAATTTGTAGCTCATGCTTTTTGTTGTTGTTGAAAAAATCCAAAAAGTTCATTGTAACATTGTATACATTTTGGTGTTTATATATATATATATATATCATATATTATATATACCTATATATATAATAATATAATATTTTCTTTTTATTATTATTTAAGTTTATTTCTTTGAATCTATATGAGATACATCCCAAAAATAACTAAAATCTAGCGATAAATATTAGTATAAATGTACATATTATATTGCACAAATAGTTTTATTCTTCAACATTTATAGTATGAAAGAGAAAGATGATTTTTTAACTCCATTTATTGCTATTATAATTATATATATATATATTATATAATATATGATATATTTTTTTTTAATTTTGGGTTTTGCATTCTATACCATTACTATCTAATTTTCCTAGAACATATCCCTATTTTATATTTAGCTAAGGTAAAAAAATGCTATAATATCATAAGAAAAAGAGGTTTACATATAGTATGTGAACCAAATCTTAATAAACCATACTCTCGTTATAAAATATTTGAGAAACAATTTCATGGAACCACAACTTTTAGTAATAGGAATACCTCCTTGTTATTGCCAATTTCCCCTAGGCTTCTATATTCTAAGAATAATTTAATATGAATTCTTCACTTTCTTGATTTCCACTAATCTCTTCTTAGTTTCAATTCTTCATTTATTGATACTTATCTAAAACCATCAGGAGGTTCTCACATAAAGAAAATATTTCTTATTTATTTTTAATAGTTGCTCTATACTTATATATAATAATATATATCTATATAATATATATTATAATATATATATATATAATATGGGTTTGTTATCTCATACCAATTATTTAGTTAGGTAAATATTGCTATAATATCATAAGAAAAATAGGTTTACATATAATATGTAAACCAAATCTTAATAAACCATACTCTCATTATAAAATATTTGAGAAAGAATTTCAAGGAACCACAACTTTTAGTAATAGGAATAGCTCCTTGTTATTGCCAATTTCCCCCTAGGCTTCTATATTGTAAGAATAATTTAATATGAATTCTTCACTTTCTTGATTTCCACTAATCTCTTCTTAGTTTCAATTTTTCATTTATTGATACTTCTCTGGAATACCTCCTTGTTATTGTCAATTTCCCCCTAGGCTTCTATATTGTAAGAATAATTTAATATGAATTCTTTACTTTCTTGATTTCCACTAATCTCTTCTTAGTTTCAATTCTTCATTTATTGATACTTCTCTAACACCATCAGGAGGTGCTCACACAAAATAAAATATTTCTTATTTATATTTAACAGAAGAATTAGTTTCTTTTCCTCCACTTGGAAACTAAATGTCCCAAAATACTAATGGCTAATTTTGCATCTTGGCTGAGATTTTTCCATTCTATTATAAACATAATAATTGGAAAAATTAGGCTTTTAATATGTTTACCAAATTTCAGGTTTACTTATTTTTATTTATTTTTGTCCCCTAGAAGAAAAACTTCAATTTTTATTAATAAAAATAAAAAAATATATTTTGTAGACACACATAGTGGTATGCATATAAAATAAAAATTGTCATGAGATTAACAATAGAAAGCTGATATAGGTCCTTTTAAAAGCTTAGAACCATAGAGCAATATAAAAAAAACTTGTGAGAAAAAAACGAAAACATATATATATATATATATAACAAATAAGCATGCTACTCAATCCTTCTTTCTACCCTTCTTTTTTTTTTCACCTTTTTCCAACTCTCCTTTGTTTAATCAAAAGAATTAGTGAAAACCGTCTTCCAAACTTCTTTTTGGGGATGTGAGCTCTCAAATACATGGGCTCTTTTTTAGGATGAATTCTAGAAAATATGTCACCACTAAATCTTTTTACAACATAAAGTTTTTTTATTTTTCAAACGTGGTTTAGGTAGAAGATATAAAACCTATTTTTATTCATTTATTTAATTATAATATTTACATAATTAACGTTTTCTTTAAAAAACTATTAATTGTATCATTATTGTCATTTGTTTATTTTCTAGCACTAATTAGACAAGTACAATTTTCCGCAGCTGATAATTACTTCAAACTATCTATCTATCTATCTATCTATCTATCTATACATACATACATACATACATACATACATACATACATATATATATAATAATTTTAACACACTCTAGAACATCATTAAGTAATTACACTCAAAATGTAAGTTATGATTGAGCATGAAAATGAAAAGTTCAAGTGTATTTTTTATAGTGACTTGAGGGTGCACAAGAGACGCATCTCTTTGAAAATTAAATTTAAATTTAAATAAATTTTTCTTTCTTTTAATTTGAAATTTATTTTTTATTTCTTAATGGGGAATTCCTCCCACAACTACCCAAAAATCAACACTCCCTCTTAGCTAGGGAGGTATTCACATTGAATTCCTCAAGATGTCCACTAGGCTGAAAATTTTCTCCATCCTAAGAAAAATTTAAATGAGCCCATTGCTGAGAAATGTAACTAGTTTTGAGCTTCATAATTGTTGTACTCATTTCAATATGTATCCTATGCAACAAACAAGAAAATAAGAAAGCGAATCACATGGGTTTCATGTTCATTCTTGATGATATTCTAGGTAAAATCATGTTCTTTATGCTTCTAGGGTTTGTTAGGTCTTAGGATTTATTATCATGAGTCAATGGAGTCAGCATCATGTTTATAAGACCCTTACGAGAAATTTGTAATTGTAAAAATAATTAATTTTGAGTCTGTAAAGTCCTAGAACCTCCAAGAGTACAATTCGGCCCTCGGATCATCAAGTCGGCCTAAAGGAGGGAATTAGACCCCTTGAGAAGGCTGTATAGAGGATTAGTTTGACATCATTTGAGATACACTCACTCACAAATTCGATCTACAAGAAAAAGTTTGATCTATAGTTGGGAAAGGTAGAAGAATAAGATCAAAGGTCTAGAGGATTTTTGGAGGATAAAATTTCTTGTTTTTGGGCTCTATTCTCTCACACGTGTAAAATTCTAGGGTTTTTGGGTTGCAGAAACATATCAAAGTTGCATGTTTGAGTTGTAGTAAGACGAAGTGCATAATCTGGTAGTTGGAAGAGGGAAAACCCTTATCTTGACCTCACTGAACTTGGGAGAGATATCTTTCTCTAAGAATGTCTAAGGAGGAAAATATATCAGGTTTTCCAAGAAGTTGTAAGGATGAAGTTACTAGATTGAAGTTGCGGGTCGAGTAGCAGTGTTGTAGCTGGCAGGTCGAAGTTGCAAGGTGTAGAATTTTGATGCAAACTTAAGGAAGGACTTGAGAAAGGGTTGACTAGGTACTGGGAGAAGGACTTGGTATAGGAATTGTGTCTTTGTATATCATTTGAAGCATATTCTAAGAAGTGAAATGTTTTTGGGTTTTCCCCTTGGAGGGGTTTTTCCCTGGATGAGAGCCTATATTTTTGTCCTCTTTTGTTATTATTATTATTCTTGATATTGTTTGATGAAATATATAAGTAAAGAAGATAAATAAGATAACTTAAGATTCAAAAGCACTATCAAGGCTAAGGAAAATAAGATATAATAACCGTCACTTTACATTTTCTAACATAGTATCAAAGCTAAGGTGAACAAGGAGAGCATATGGAAGGACACTAGAAAGAATCGTTGATTAAAATATAGGAAGCTCCCAAATCCTGGAAGAAGAATACTGCAAGGAAAATTGTCTCTTCAGGGGATCTGGTTAAAGGTTCATTGGTAGAATACCCTTCTAATCCAGGGTTTCTACATTTAAGAAGATCACGACTACATCAATCTCGTAAGGAAGATGTTGATGTCACAAAAAGAAAGTCTATTTGCAAGGCAGCAATCTTGGAAGCTGTTGGTGGAGAAATCCTAGTGAACATATTTCAAGGACATCATCAAGAACACTCCAAACGTCTTGAAGACATAAATAAGGTTGAAGACATCGTCAAGGAAAAATTGCAATCTCAAGTAAGTAACACATTATCACACTATGTTTGAATCTTCAATTCATATGAGTTCTTTCTATAAGGAGAGCATAAGCTCGTTGGGGCTTCAAACTATCTAGGAGCATGGAAGAAAATAACTGACTTGAGACTCACATAACAAGAAGTAATGGGATATGTTACTGGAGAAATTATTGAAACTAAGAAAGATAAGACACAATAACTAGTAAAGTATAAGAAAGGGGAAGTAAGAGCTCAAAGGATCATAGTTGAATCAATTAAGGATTCTATTGTTCCATTTGTTGCAAATATGAAGACTTCCAAGGCCATGTATTTGATAAGTACAAAAAGACAAAAGATGTCGTTGAGAAACAAGATTTATAGAATGAAGAAATCAAAGGATGAGGATGTGGCATCATTTATCATTAGAGACTCTCAACTAATAGACCACCTGTAAGGACTTTGGGAATAAATTATTGATTCTAAAATAACCATCTATCTATTAAATGCATTTCCACCATAATGGAGTAGATTTGCAACAAGCATATACTTGAAGAATGATTCAACTCCCTTTGATGAGTTGTGTGTGCAATATTGGAAGAATCAAGGATCAAGGTCAAAGATGACACTAGATTAGATGAGCAGTCTCAAGCATTTCTAGCTTGAGTCAAGAAGTTGAAGAAGGGAAAGTTTAGAAAGTCCAAGAAGAAAGATATGTCCAAGGTTCAATGCTTCAAGTGCAATAAGTTTGGACCCTATAAGAGGGACTATCCAAACAAGCATAATAACAAGAGAAAGGAAAGTAGTGAGGCTTATGTAGTCGAGGCATGGGAGAACCTGAGAAGAAGGAAAAGTCAGAAGAAGTGAAGGATCTTTACTACTAAAGAAGGTTCATTGACTTTCAGGTTCTTTATGAAGGTTATTCTTTCTTTTAAGATAGTATGCTTTGCATAGTGTCATATAAAGAAGCATATGATAGTACCATGTCTAGAATTTACATGATCAAGTTGTGCTCACGTAGATATATGGATAGATATACCATTTTTCGTATTGATCATCAAGGAATTATCTAACATTATGTTAGAGGTAGTCATCTTGCTTAGATGGATCATCATGATCCTGGAAGAACCATCATTATGGAAGGTTCTTAGGAAAATCTCTATGAAAAAGTTAGTATGCTTTCCATGTAATATGGGGTCAATACTAGTAAGGGATGAAGGATTATAATGGGTAGCATGCAGCTTTTTTTGTATATAATATATAATATATATTATATATCTCTCTATATATATATATATAATTTATTATAATATATATAGCATAGGAATGCATGCTAGATATAAAACTTTGGATAAGATTCATATGTACAAGAATCCTATGTAAGAAAAAGTTGATCATAAAACATGCTTAGGTATATGGATATATGATGCTTGAAAAAAATAGGATTTGACTTACCTTAAAATAAATAAAAGATTAGGACTTTATCTAGAGTATGTAAATAATGATTAACATCCAGTATACTCTTCAAAAGAAAATGTTGTAACTTGGTAATCAAGTTTGATCTTTGGGAACTCTAATTCACGTAGGAAGTTTCAAGTAGAGTTGGTTGTTGAGGATATTGATGGAACGAGAAGGTCATCATGATGAGGTAAGTATGATTTTTATTATTGGTTGTTTGGTTAACATATTAATTTTCTACTTGGAAGATGTTGCAGGAATATATGATGGTAGTTGAGGCAAGTTCAATTGTATGGATAAAGGATATTGAGGGAAGCTCAATATCTGGTACCTAGATACTGTGAAGTTAAGATATGGACATCTTGGGATTAAAATTTGGTAGCACGAGAAGGTAACCTGGAGGTTAAAATAAGATCACTTTCAAGAAGAAGCTATGATTACCTTGAAGTTTGGGAAGGCTCAATGTAATGCCTTCATATCAAAGAAGAAAGTGATGAGAAATAAGATTGGCTTGGAACCTATCACAAGATTGAAGAGAGTAGGTGGTTCCATGATACCTTGAAAGAAAAAAATCTCGATGATGCAGAGGAATCAGGGAGCCAGATAGCTATAAATAACTAGTAGTTGACACTCTTATGAAGACAATATGTAAGGCTTGTGATGATGACTTTCCAAATAGAAAGGAAGTCTAGATCTCTTAATTTTTGGAGGGAGTAAATGAGTCTCCTCATATAGGAACAAGGTTGTATTCTCAAGATTAAAGGAGAATAGGGATGCCCTCTCTGGTTGAGAGAAAGTGACGTTGGAAATCACATGTGAATTATCCACTTCAGGTGATGAAGAGAGAATGACAGAGGATTAGATAAGCATCTATGGTTTCCTTGAGGATATCATCTAAGAAAGGAAAGGTACTAACACTCTTTGAGGATGGGATAGGTATCCAAGAGAAGAGTTGTCAAAGAGGACCGATATTTTTTGAGGACTCAAGTAAGGAGGTACAATATAAGAATAGACCTAAAATGACATACCTTGTAGGAATTCAGATGGGGTATGTACCTTGTAGAGGTAGTGCGGTATCACACGTAAATCCTCCCAGGATAATGTTCTTGATTATTGTAGAACTTGTCTTGTTAGTCCTAAGGGATAGTGTTGATCATGATGATGAGGCTTACAATATGGCTTATTAATCCAACTCTTATTGAGAACTATTTAGTTTGAAATATGATGTTGTATTGGTTGTACAATTATGAATACCTCCCTAGTTAATAGGGAGTGTTGATAAATGTAACTATTTTCAGTCTTCATAATTGTTGTGCTCATTTCAATATGCATCCTACGTAACAAAGAATAAAAGAAGAAAGAAACATTATTATCATTAAAGCACAGGTTTCATGCTCATTATTAATGGCCTTCTACGTA
The DNA here is from genome assembly GCA_000404065.3 of Pinus taeda. Taxonomy (NCBI): domain Eukaryota; kingdom Viridiplantae; phylum Streptophyta; class Pinopsida; order Pinales; family Pinaceae; genus Pinus; species Pinus taeda. The sequence continues at coordinate 27,776 of APFE030398850.1, forward strand.
AAAGCATGTTCTTCATGATTCTATGGTTTTTTAGGTATTAAGATTTATTGTCATGAGCCAATGGAGTCAATATTATCTTTATAAGACATTTCAAGAAATATGTAATTATAAAAAGAATTATTTTTTAGTCTAGAAAGTCTCAGAATCTCCAAGAGTAAAAGTTAGCCCTGGGATCATTAAGTTTGCCTAAAGGAGGGAATTTAACCCCTTGAGAAGGCTATATAAAGAAGCAGTTCGATCTCATTTGAGATACACTTACCCACAAGTTCAATCTATAATAAAAAGTTTGAAATGTAGCTGGGAGAGATAGAAGAAGAAGAGTGAAGATCTAAAAGAAGTTGGGAGGATGAAATTTCTTGTTTTTGGGCTCTGTCTCTCTCACACATGTGAAATTATAGGGTTTCCAGGTTTCAAAAACAAATTGAAGTTGTAGGTTCAAGTTGTAGTAGGATTAAGTGCAGACTCTAGTCACTAGAAGAGAGAAAACCCTTATCTTGACCTCGTTGAAATATGAGAGCTATCTTGCTCTAAGAAGGTCTTAGGAGGAAGTTATATTAGGGTTTCCAAGAAGATTCAAGGATAAATTTGTTGGGTCAAAGTTATAGGTTGAGTAACAATGTTGTAGTTGAAAAGTTGAAGTTGTAGGGTGTAGCGGTTTGGTATAGACTAAAGGAAGGACTTGAGAAACGGTTGACTTGTTACCTGGAGAAGGACTTGGTATAGGGATTGAGTATTTGTATCTCATTTGAAGCAAATTCTAATAAGAGAAGAGTTGTCAGATTTTCCTCTTAGAGGGGTTTTTCCCTGGCTGAGAACCCATATTATTGTCTTATTTTTTTACCATTATTATTCTTGACATTGTTTGATGAAATACATAAAAAATGAATATAAAGAAGATAACATAAGATTCACAAACACTATCAAAGTTAAGGAAAATAAGATACAAAAGCTTTCGCTTTACATTTTCTAACACCCACTATGTTAATGTATCCATCCACTTCATGTTCCATTCCAGAACCATGTGGAATGCATCCTATATTAGCATAATGTAAAGGTCTAGTTAACAATTAGCCAAATACCTTTTGGCAATATGGTCAAGTACCTCTTGATTGGGGTAAAAACAAAACTATTTTTGGGTCCCAACTAACCAAGTCGTCACTTGGAACCAAGTCAATTTTCCTTGACTAATGGTGAAACCATTGACCTATTTATGATTTCCCCATATTGTCACATAACACTTGAATGCTAAAAATGCTTTCCTTATGCTTTGAGGCACCCACTTTACCCACTAGCCAAGTAACCCTTGGAAATATGGTCAAAACATTTTTACTGGGGGAGCACTCAAGGCCTTGATGCTATCTAAGCCATTCTTACTAGCCACATTACATGGCACTTGGTCAATACCCTTGAACTCTAGAGAATGCCTTCACTAATTCTACAAGATATAGACTCCCTCTCAACGAGGGAGGCATTCTCAACCACTCCAAGTTTGTCCTTTAAGTATACAAACTTCATCTAGGATAAAGGCTTTGCGAGAATATCAACAACCTTCTAGTCCATATAAATTGAGGAAGTTCACACCTTTGAGAAACTCAGCCAGATGATGAACCACATATGATGTTTTGAAATTTCGATCAAATAAATAACATTATGATGAATCCAAAAATAAATTCACACAATATGAATCGTATAAGTCTGAACTTTGAAACCACAAAAATGTATTGGAGCCTCAGTGCTCCCTTTTGTACCATGTCTCAGATGTAGTAGTACTTGATATCAATGTGCTTAGAATTGTCATCATGGTAATCTCCAACACCTGATCAAACAATCCTATGAGAAAAATCGAAAGCCAAACTTCTTCATAACTCGCCAAACTAGCTGCAATATACTTAGCCTCTATAATGCTAAGTGCAACATATGTCTACTTCCTTCTCATCTAGGATATCATATTAGAATCCAAACTAAAGAAAAATATTGATGTGCTCTTCCTATCTTCGACATTTCCTTCCCAATCAAAATTTTTGTATCCCTGCAGTTGTACTTAACAATTCGAGACATATCTCAATCCATAACTAATTGTTTCATGCAAATATTTCAACACATGCTTTTCCACAATCCAATGTACATGCCTAGGTTCGACCATGAACTGGCTCAGAGTGTTCACTACAAAGAAAATATCAAACCTAGTATTAGCTAGATACATCAAGGATCCGATCAACTATTGATACATAGAGGGATCGACCCAATATAAGTCATAATATCTCAGTTTATTCAGATTGATCACAATGGGAGTGGCCTTGGATTTGAAATACATTATCCAAATATCTAATGAATCATAATGATATACTTCCCTTGACTAATGAATATCTCATCTCGTTTCTGCCACACTTATAATCCCAAGAAGTAATTCATCAAACCTAGATCCTTGATCTTGAACTCAGAGGTCAATTCCATTTGACACTAAATCAAGGCTTCTTGTGGTAATTATGAATGCTTTCTCTTTCATGGAAGAAAATCCTCCTGCCATTTCTGCTACTTCTATCATGTGGGCACATCCTTCTGCTTGTGTCAGAAATAAGTCACCAACATATAATACAATATCATAGACTCAATTTTAAAAACCTTGTAGTAAACATTGGGATTGACATCACTCTTAGTGAAACCAAGACTCATAACGTATCCATCAATATGAGAATACTAAGCTCGAGTTGTCTTCTTGAGTTCATACAAATCCTTCTTCAGTTTGCAGATATGAGACTCGTTCTTATGTACGTCAAAGCCTTGAGGTTTCTCTATACACACTTCTTCCTCAGCCACTCCATTAAGGAAAGCGATTTTCACGTCCATGTAATGTAATTTCCAACCCATAATAGAAGTAATAGAAATAATAATTATGATAGAAGTGTATCTAGTGAATGGAGTAAATGTCTCTTCATATTCCTCTCCCTATTTTTGGGAGAACCCTCTTGCTAGAAATCTCACTTTGTACTTCTCCATGTTTCCATTTACCACATGCTTTATCTTGTAGATCCACTTGAAAGTCACCACTAACTTTCTCTCAAGTCTCAACACAATTTCTCACACATCATTCTTCATGATGGACTGATATTCCTCCATCATGGCATCCTTCTAAACTTGTTTTCCTACTACCTCCTCATAGTTTGATGGTTCAAAATCAATGATGTGACTCATCAGTGATGCATATCTTGAGTACTTCTTAGGAAATCTTCTTTCCTTCAATGTTCCATGGGGAGTTACATGCCCCTCTGCATGTTATAAGATACTTTGAAGCCATGCCAACCTCTTCTTGGATTTGAAACAACAACCCTAAGTTGGTCCACTGGATTCAATGGGCTCTTCGAGGTCACCCTGATGACCTAAAGGATGTTCTACACTTACAAAAGGACATGAACCCACATCCTTTGGAGACTCATTCTCCTCATCATAATGAGATACCATTTGGATCTCCAATAGGATGCATCCTTCCATTTTACCTAACAATTTGCTCCATCTGAACTAGAAGCTCTTTTAGTCATCTGATATGGTTCTAGTTGTATGCATGAATTTCTCCCTCTTTAACACAAATCTCTCTTTCTTAATTTATGCTCGAACCTAGGAGAATTATCTGAGATTCCCTTTAAATCAACTAGGTTAATTTCTGATGAACACTAGTGGATCTATGTCACTATTCACCCCACACATATTCTCTAACCATTTACTCATTGGTGTTATGGGGTTAAATCTCTCCTCATATTAAAATTTCTATTTTACTCCATTGGAATTAGGCTATAACCCACCCACATAGTGTTTTAATTTGTTAAATTATTCCTCCATAATTTATGTGATTCTTTGCATAAATTTAGGTAGAAGTAAAAACTAAATATGAAGTACATTCTTTATATTTTGGTAATTGAACATACTTACTAGGAATTACTGTTGATCATAATTTATGAAATTATTTGCATACATTTAGGTAGAAGTAAAATTAAATATGTTGTACATAAAGATTTTAACAACCCCAATAATTTAACACCTCGTCGAGGGCTTTCTCCACCAATTCTCTAATACCATGTTCATTTTCTAGTGTTGATTAGACAAGAAAAATTTGCTACAAATAATAATTATTTACAATGATAAATGATATTACTTTAACACACTCCAAAACATCATTAAGTAATTACACTAAAATAATTCAACTGGTAAAACATTGACTATCTTAGAAATTTGAACCCTTAGAAACTTTGACCTCTTTCTTAGATTAATTCTTACATGTGTGAGAGAGAGAGAGAGGAAAATGTGAGTGAGGATGTAACATACACCCTACCATCCCTAAACCTTACTAAGGGTAGAAGGAGGCAATTACTATGTTAACCCGACCTCAAAATTCTAGTTATAGAAATGGGGTCGAAATTTTTTGATCTTTTTCCACTTCCTCAAAGTTTAAAATGGATGCCTCATTGTGTTCATCTCGTCGAGGCCTTTTCAACATTATAATATTTGTCTCAATCTGACTCTCGGATCAAAATATATGGCTGAATAAAGTCTGGCCTATTAGATAATGCCATGTTACTCTGGCCTGTCATGTGGCACCTACGTGTTCCTCACATGGTTCCCATGTGAGAATCCGTGTCAATGCCCATAAGGAATCTTTTGACCCATTCATGAGTAATGTCATGCTAGACCTCTTCCATAGTTTACATCCACACACACATACAGACACACACACAGACACACACATATGTATTTTACAAGGGTGAAAAGCCCTTCCGAACATACATCTCATGTGCCCTCCCCCAATCCTCTTTTCCACCTCACCTTGGAAATATAATCCCAGGGATTTCCTTCATAGTCCCCCATCAAAATTTTTAGGGAAGAAACTTTGGGGTGATGTGGAAGTACCCCACCCAACCATATAGCCTCATCAGTCCATTGGGAAGTGCTTTCGAACCTATTATGTGAGGTCTGCCCTATTCTTGGAACCCTCCACCTATGCGACTTAACTTCCATGAGGACCCTGCAATGCCACATCACCTCAGGGATAAGATATTGGTATAATTTCACCCAACACAAGAATAAATCGCTAGGCTAGATGCATTGAGTAACATCATTGAATTTCATTTTTGGGGTGATGTCTCACCCTTCATGTGGATCCATTATGTGAGTGCCACGTGTTTCCCATTTATAAGTTTATTTTCTTCAAAAAATGCACAGATTTAGGTGACATGTGTCCCACCTCTTGGGTCACCATGCCACCCTGAAACCATGTCACCTACCATGTTGGACATGGGTTCCACCTAGTCCTCTACTTTGTAGTGAATTTTAATTTTCACATTATAAGTAACTCAGGGTCCTTTACTTCGATATTCTAGATGTCTTGCCACTGGCCCCAATATGCCATGTCGTCTTTCCAGATAAATTATGATGGGATTGTCCTAGGATCCGATTAAATTCTCAAGGGTAAAACATTCGAGACATGTGGATGGTGCCAACACTCCCTCAGCACCCAATGACTATGGGCTCCCTTGCCTACGTGCCCTTGGTCATGAATATTGGTCATATGGTTCGAGAGGGAACCTACTTTTTTAACCCCCGAAAAATGAACTTCTACCCCTACGATGTATGTAAATATGACTTGGGCCTATCCCACCCTCAATGCTCAGTCATAAGGCTCGCACACATGGTCCTATTATGATTTGAAGGATGGGCCCTTAATGCCTTAAGGCTCAACCTTCTCTCATTTCCTTACACACATATATACATTGTTGTAAAGTTCTTAGACCTATTCCTCCTGTGCTTGTAGGGGCTTCAACCCAACCTACAAATAGATATAAATATGCAACAATATCTCTCCTGATCTTATAAAGGCTATATATATATATATATATATACAGAGAGAGAGAGAGAGAGAGAGAGAGAGAGATACGCCATCCTCCCTGAGTTAAACATTGATAAAAAAAGGGTTAATATCCAATCCTTTAATTACAAAATAAATACAAAACAAATCTATTCCTCCATTGATACTTAAGCTTAGTGGACAAATTTTAGGCTCATAATAGTCCAAAGATATATAGATCTCTTGGATTGGTAATAAACATAGAATAAGCTCAGGAATGCATACAAAAATCCATTCATATACTCAAGAATCTTATAGGAAAATAATCATTCCTTAAGTATGTAGGAAATCAAATTCCATATTAGATCACAAGCTTAACCAACACATTAATTCGATACCAAAACAAGAAATCACATTCCAAAAGAATGCAAAAGATCACATTCCATAACATATCATAATCATTGGACCAACACATTGAAATAATACCAAGACATGCCTTATGCCCACACATTTAATATATGCTTGACATTCAATATGTAAACCTTAAGTATACTTATCTGATTAAATGCGCTCAACAACTGAGATTGGAACTTTGACTCTCCACCCAACCATAGGTAACATGTAGCCAAGTATTTCTTACAACTGTCACCCTTGAGCTAGATTCCAGAGCTTGAGGTAGAGTGCTTTCAAAGGAATTTTAAACTGACATTATCAGCTAAAACAGGGTGTCTTGAGGCTACCTCATCTCCGCCCACCAACTCTTAGAATCAAATAAACGTAGTGAACCACTTCACTCACATAAAACCATCATCCACTCAGGGGATTAAATCAGTATAATTTGGTGAAACAAGGTATCTAAAGGCCACACTGCCTTCACCCACCAACTATTCAACAATTTCACCTCAGGAAAGGAGCAATTTCTTTTAGACAAGGGGAAATCAGTATAATTTGGTGAAACAATCTATCTGAAGGCCACACTGCCTTCACCCACCAACTATTCAACAATTTCACCTCAGGAAAGGAACAATTTCTTTTAGAAAAGGGGATTTATAATACAACATCCCAACTTCTATGGGGATTTGGACATTTAGAGTCTCAATTCATATGTGGTGAGAGAGATATATAGTAAATGATAATAAGGTTTCATCAGTTATTTAACCTTTGAAGGATTAAGAGTGCACTCTCCAACAAATTCTTAGTGGAACTCTCACTTGTGTTGTCAACCTACACTACAAGGAAAATACCTTCTAGTGGAGGTTTTTGCGGAAGCCCCTAAAAAAATATCCCAAAAATCCATTTGTAGTGGAGGTTGCTATTGGAGGTGGATAGGCGGATGTTTTAGTAGATGTTTCTTTGATGGTGCATTTAAATTACTAAAGCGGACTAGTGCTTTCTTAACAATACACACATCGGAGCTACATATAACATGGTGCATCAAAGATTAAAATAAAAAAAACCATGATGTGCTAAATACACTAACACACTGATGCTTGAATATTATCTAGCACCAGACTGCTTCATATAGTAGAACATACCAGTGCTATTAAAAAATGATGGCTTGATGCAGTAAACATATAACAACGCCCTAGGGCATCATATAATGCATAATGATAGACATTTCTAATTTCTAAAAAAAGAACAGTGCTATTGTAAAAGCATATTAGCAGTGTGTTACAAGTAACATAAAGCCCCAATGTGTCTCGATAAAGCACCAATATAGTTTTAAATTTAAAAAAAAGCATGGTGCTTTTGTATATACCCTACCTCAGTGCGCTTTGAGATGCGCACTATAGGAGGGTTAAATTAAAAAAACCCTCCTGGTCGTAATTTTCATTTTTACCATCTACAATGTTGGAGAGATTTGAAGCACTTTTGCCAATTTTGCCATGTGTAAGCATCCTAATGTTGGTGCTTCTCTTTCTAGACACCTTTCAGTACTGTGCTCACTGTTTGAGTTTCTAATTTTTTCAAATGGTGTGAAAATTTGTTTTTCTCCATTATGTGTCCACAATGCCTCCTTGGCAACCAAATGTCCATGTAATATTTGTTATCACTTTGATAATTATTTTGAAGTAATAATAAAGAAAAACCAAAGGTAACCACAAACCAGTTTTGGAGATCAAGACCTAGCCTTCTTGATGCTCATAGAGGGCTCTCTCTTCTAAGATTTAACTTTGTTTTAGTTAAGATGATTTTAGGCTAGTTATTGCTTGCACTTGGGTTTTGTTTTGAAAATTTGGTGGTGGGATCACTTCACTTAGATGGACAAAGTTTTGGCTTATTCCATTGCATATGGAGTCAGATGTTTGACAAACAAGGCTGGATTGGGTTCTAAAAATAGTGTCTACAGGGCAAGGTAGATAAATTACTGTAGATCTCAGAGGCTAAATGGTGAGTGGCTTCAAATCGGATTTAGGGTGAAATTAAGGGTTCCCTATGCTGGACTTTGGAATAAATGAAAGAAGTCAACTGGGATAGGAGAGAAATCAAGGATTCTCAGATCCGGGCATTAGAAGAAAACATGTAAATAAATCATTGTGCAAAACAGAGTGTAATTAAACAAATTTTGTATGATATTTCCAATTAATTCATTTAGATTTTAGAACACATTTAAGATTATGAAAACACAAAAGAAAGGTAACACAATAAGACAAAGAAAGTACTTCACTGCAAATGGCTCATCTCATGAATCCTTTAGTGAAATGATTTTATTACTTTCTCCAGTTTGTTGACTTGAAAATAGTACAATCACCCTTAGTTTCAAGATCACAATAACTCTACAAATGTAAAATAATCCACCATAATACCTCGAATTTTGAAGTATTTATACAAAAAGTTTCTTACAAAATATCTCAAACTAATTTGAGAATTAATCTAGGAAAGGAAAATATCTTCTTGCAAGAATATAGAGACAATTATTGAACTGTTTCATGTTGTCCCTGTTATTTTGGTTCTGCTGGCTGTTATGCTTTAATTTTTAGCCCTTTATGCTGGTAGGTTGTTTAGCTTTCACGCTGGATAGTCTGTTTGACTTTTATCTTTCATCTAATACTCTTTTAATTGATACACTTTGCCTTTGCTGACTTGTCTTCATCCTTTTACCATGCTCATTTACTTTTTACTATATGTTTATAATTTACAGATTATGATTTACTGTGTTTTCACTACGGTAAATCATTCAATTTTTGTCATGTTTCTTCATCTAGTAACCAGATGTTTAGAATTTTCCTATATGTCTCATCAACCTCTATATATTTTGCGAAAATTAGGCTTATTGATATATAAGTGTGTCACCTCATGCTAGAGGTAAAACAAATTTTCAAAAAGCTAGTATAATGCTCTGCCAGTTGGTATACCACTCATTGATGAGGTATTTTCCTATTCTTTAGCCACTTCCCTGATTTTCTTGTTGTAGTCCTCCCGTGTCATCAGTTTATCATTTATGACCAAGGGACTAGGTAGTTCCTTTTCTCTCAAAATATCAAACTTGGTTATAAACCTATCAACGGCTAGTTGCATGGTTTGACACTTATCTTCTAAATTTAACATTAAATTTCTCTTAGCTAGGACCCGCTTGACTTCCAAAATGGTACATGTCCTGTTAGGTATGTCAAGTTCTTATAGCTCATTTTTGTTCTTGGAGTTGAGGAATTGGATAATTCTTACTGCTTCCTCTGGCATTTCTCCAAGTTCTTATTTGACCTTCTGCATGGATTTTGTAGCCTATTTGATCAAGTCTGTCTGTTCAAAAATGACCTGGATAGATGGCCAAATGTCATTGACAAAATCAATGATATTGGTCCATAATAATTGGTTGGCCTTTCCCGAAGGCTCACTCAGTGTTAACTTTTTCTCCAGGATTTTCACTCTCTCATACATTCTAGCAGCCTTCTATTGTTCTTCCTTGTGCAAGATCTGAGCTAACCTGCAATTTGTCTCTAGGTTGGTAAGTTCTCTTTTAACTTGTTCATCTCACTCATCTGAATGGACATCTCTTCCTTTGCCTTGACTAGCCCGTTTTCTTCATAACCTGTGGTACCTGTTGCTATTAATGTCATTGCTGATGTGGTTGCTATTGTTGCTGGAAATGCAGTGGCCATTGGACCAGTGGGAGCTAATGTTGCTGCCAATGTGGAAGGAAGAACTATGGTCACTGTAGGAATGACAATTGGAGGAGCACTGTCTAGACTAACTTGTTTGAGTTGGATCAAGCTATCTACTTCCTTTTCCATTTCCTTCAACTAGTCATTAAGTTGTAGCACTAAGTCCATCATCTCCTCATGATTTGTTTGGCTTTCTAGGACTTCTTTTGTTTGAGGGTGTTGTGATTGAGGCAGCTTGAGTTGTTTCTTAAGGGCTACAATGTCTTCATTTTTCTTCTTAATCAACTATTCAACAGCCTTGATGTCCTTTGGGTCATGGCCCAGCTCAATGATCAGGTCTTCCAAGGATTTGATCCTTGTGTCTTTGGCGCTAGAAGATGCCTTTTCCAGTTTGTACTGGGCTGTCACATTATCTAATGATTCCTTGAGTTTGAATGCTGCCATTTCTTTTGTTGTGAGGGTGGAGTAGATCATCTCTCCAGCCTACTTGTGAAATTCTATTTGAGCTATGAGATGCACATCCCTGGCTAAGACCTCAAATTTGGTCTTATTATAGTCTGTTGTGGTTCTAGGCTACTGTATAATAGGCTGTAAGAAAGACACTTGCATTTTACCTTCTTTGATGTCAAAGGATGAAATGAATCTACTCTAGTTTGGTGGTGTCATCTGCATGTACTTGGCATAAGTTTCTGCCTTGAGCTTCTCATTCCTCATTTTGATCTCCTTGAATATTTCCTTGATATCTGCTTCCTTGTTATCTAGCTTGGCAAAGGAAGACACTTCCACACTCTTTTGTCTCTATATAATCTGGGTGTTTGAAGAGGAGGGCTGCTGTGTTTTTGTTGATGCAGTAGTCTCAGTTGTTTGTCTATTCCTTTGCCCCATTGCATAATATCAATCATTTACGCTGATGCAATGTGTTCTTTCTATTCAGACAGAGGAGTCATTTTGGGCCTTTTGCTTAGTTGGACCTACTGATCAATGGTGTCCATAACAGAGCTTGATGCTTCCTCTCTGTTTCTTTTGGGATTCTTCTCCTCATTAGCAAGAGTTTGAATGATAGGAGGGATATTCATTGGCTCTTCCAAATCTGGGACTTGTAAGAAAGAGCCTTGGTCAAATTGTTTCTCCAAGTCAATCATGGTGTTCTCCACATCCACCACTGTGTTGTCCTTATCTATCAATGTGTTCTCTACCCATTCTGACTGATTAGCATATTTTTCAATGTCAGGCATGGGGTAGTGGATGTAAGGTCCTAGATTAACCTTTTGTCTCAGTTTTCTTATAACCCCATGAGGATCACAATGCCAAATGAAAATATTGTTGAATTTGAATTGCTGGAGTATCTTATCAGCTTTAGCCCCAACCTCTCTGGTGTTGGAGATGAAATGGCCCATTTGGTTTTTCATCTTAAACTGTATTTTCTTCCTTGCAACTAGGAAATGGACCTCTTCCACACCTATCATTTGCCTGAAGTATTCCAGGGCAAATAATCTCATTGAAAGATACTTAGGCAATTTGTAGGGGGGTAATTCACAACCATAGATCCTAATTTCAGCATGATTCTGGTAGAGGCACCAGTCTCCTACTCTGCTATCCTTTGCCAGTTGCAATACTCTCTTGATCTCAGTACTAATTCTAGGTTGAGTGCTAGAAGTCAACATGTCCATGACAGGGTGAACAAAGAAATCTATGAAGTCTTTATATGTGAATGTCGTGTTATAACTCTAGACCAAGGGTGTCCAATAGATGATTGATCTTTCCTTTCCCTTCATATATGTTTTCTGAATCTTCATTAGGAACTTGTCTATTTGATAGTACAGGAACATATGAAAAAACATTGAAGAGTATTTGAAGACCCTTTCAGTGGGCAATCTAGGGAACTGTTCATGCATTATGTCTGTAATGAACTAGGAATAATCATACATAATGGCAGGAGGGTGGCCTGGAGTGAAAATGGACAAGAATTCCATGATTATTTCATCCACAAGCTCATCTGATGTAAATCCTAGGATGCATAAGATCATGGAGATTATTCTCCTTCCAGTCTCTGAAAAAATAGCAAAAACATAGGGTGGAATGTCCTTAGGAGTATTGCGCTCCTCAATGATGAAATTATGAAAAATTTGTTTGATCTTAGCTAGGTCCAATGTGGTGTATAGGTCCAACAAGTGTGCAATGGACAAAGGAGTCAAACTGTGGCTGGGCTGGATTTGAAGCATCTAGTTGATGGATTCAGCAGTAACTGAAAACAAAAAGTCCTGGTTTGGGGAAATTATAGCCCTCTGGATAGGTATGTAATATGCAAGGCATAAATGTACAATGTTTTGAAATGGATGGGCTTCTGGGAATGTATAATTGCGCATATTTGATTCCCAAAGGTGGATATCATCTACTTTGTTTGGGAACTTATATTTGGCCCAACAATGGATTCTCAGAAGGTTGTCTTGGGTGATTGTCTTTGATTTGAAAATTCTTGTCTGCCAGGGCTAGGTGGTAAATGTATAAGTGAGCAGTTGTCACTGGTCTGATGTCCAGAGAGGTTGGGGTAGCCATTTCTGTGATAAAATGTGAAAAACTAGGCTTTATATGGCTTTGGGAGTGAAATTTGAGTAATTGAATAACTAGGGTAGGGTACAAGCTGGTTGTAGGTTGGGGTTCAGGTACTTTGGGAATGGTAGATTCTCACTTAAATTGAAATTAATTAAATTCTTTCAGTTATTTTAAGAATTTAATATTTTTCATTAAAGAGGGGACAATTCTAGTTTTTTGCTTAAATACTTGGAATTTAGAGTTGAGGCTGCAACTGGTTTCCAATTGGGATTTGCAGAGGGCTTTGGCAGCTATGATGGCATGCAGTAGTGGCGTCGGAAGGTTTTAGTAGTTGACAGCTGGTCACGGGAGTTCGGAAGACGCAGGTGCTTCAGAGGTTTAGTAGTGTGATTTAAGCGAAAAAGGGTAAAAATGGAGGTCAGAAGGCTTTTAACCGCAAATGGTTTGAAAAATGGCAGGGAAATTGTGTTTTATGAACAATGCTAGTTTTTATTTTCGCGGGGAGGTGGTTTTGGAGGCCATTGCACTGCTTATGGGGGTTGGGCGGTATTTTTCCAGGGGAACGCCATCTATGCCAGAGGCCGACACGTAGGCAGATGGGCCCTGAGAAAAACTGCCTATATTGCGTGGTCTTGGGCCATTAAAGGTCAGACATCACACGAGCGTAATATGGGTGATGGTTGTTAGATCTGGAGGTGGATGATTTGATGACCATCGCGTGGGAAAGTTGCACGGTTAGGTGATGGGACGAAGTTTAGCGGGACCCATGGGTTTTAATCACTATTTAGAGTAATTAACCCATTTTTAATCACAAATTAAGTAAATTTTGGATTTTTGGGGGTAGCGGGGCTAGTTTACCTCACCAAGGTGGCAGGTTAAACTCTAGTTTAGTCATAAAAATGGATAAGTGGCAGAGTTAGTGAAGCGGGGGGTTTTTAGAGTTAGGATAAAGGGTTTAGAGAGGTTTTTGGGTAATTATTTAAGTGGAAACATGATTTTTAAAGGGGGAAAGGGATTCCACACTTAGGGGAAATGGATTTCAGGAGTAATTGAGTAGGGAAATGTGTGAAACTAAGGGGTAGGAGTAAAAATGAGGGGGAAGGGGTTTACATAAGACATGAAGGGGTAAAGGGAAATTAGTGAGTATATAGTGGGGATGAAATGTAATGAAGGGGGAGTTAGGAAAATCAACTTACGAGCATGCTTTTTTCATTGATAACTATTCCTGCACACTTGAAACACATAATTAAGCATGATAGTAGTTCTTATGCTCTAAATAACTTGTATTTCTACAACCTTTCTTTACTTACCCTTTACCCACCCTAACATTTTTTCTTCACTTTGGTGGGTGCACTTAAGCTAGCAAACCCTTTTCTTTCGTTTTCTTTTATAAAAAAAATTATCTACTTCTAACCTTATATCTTCCAAGGGCTCAAATTAAACTAATGAGCTCCTTTTATTTCTCTACCTCTCTACTAATCTGCCAAGATTAAATTGTTTGGTCATATTTTTATTCTCTAACTATAAACATGAAATCCAAAGCATGAAATAGTCAAGATTGAATAGTTTGACTATCATGGTTTGTGGAATATATGACAAGCTACACACAACCATTATTTAAGATAGTAAAGTAAAAAGTAGTGGCACTTGGACTTGCACACTTCCATGATCTGTTTTTTTGTTTGGGGTTCATATTTTTTCATTTTTGTATTTTTTGATATTTTCTTATTGTTCTTGTCCTTTGATATTTCTTTTAGGAAATACCCTCTTTACATTTTTTAATTTTAATATGGAAAACATTTGCAGAAATCAAAGTTATGTGCAATATTACAATTGTTAACCTCAACCAATTCAAAATTATGAATCCTACCACTATAGGACTCTAACAATATCTATGTTTCTTTTTAATTTAAGTTTTTAGCGGATTAGAATTTCAAATTAGGTTGAATTTATCATTGTTTTTGCAATTTTTTTTCGACATGCGATGTGCTCGATTTGTTCAGTTTGCACCGGTAGTTGTGCACCTTGTAAATTTATAGGGTGCACCACTTTTTTGTGTGTGAACATAAAAGACCTCCGTTGTGGCGGTGCGTTTTGTAAATATAAATGCACAAGGAAAGATGTGATGTGAGCATTGGTGCATAAGTATGTCGTATTGCTATGAAAAGTTAAATTTCTGAAACACCTGTGGTGCATCATACTTACATGTGCACCTTTACTGGTGCAGTTATAGTTGAAATCACACGGGCTCCAGTGCATGATTGTGTTTTGAGCACACTGGTAATTTTTTTTTTCTTTTTTAGAGTGAAAGTTATGTTTTCATAGTTATAAATGCATGTTTCATTTAATTAAAAAAAAATTGTATTCTATGTATGATGTTGATGTATTTTATATGTCAATCATGTAAAAGAGACATTAGTAGAGGGAGAAGTAGTAGGAGTAGCAGGCATACCCATACAATATGGTCCGACCATGGCAGACAAAAGAGAGGGAGAGGGATTTATACCCTCTCACTCTTATTAGCGACTCAAGCATTTTTCAAGAATGTAGGCCTACTCAAGTACTAAGAAGAGGGTACATCCATGAAGGCACAATCTATCCTATTGGAACATTTGATCCATCAATTTAATGTCTAATGACATGCTTTCCGTGTCAGTCATGAGTTGTGGTATAGGCCCACTGAGGAGGAAATTTACCTTATCATTGGCATATTTAGGAGAGGGGAGGATTTTCTCCAGTTTCCTGATGTCCCCCATGGTGTTGCAACTGAGAGTAAGCTTTCATACACTTTGAGATATGTAGGGCCTCATGTGGTTCATCCATTAGATTTTTAGGCTTGTGGTGGATGACTATGGACTTATTCTTTTGCTATAGAGGAGGCTAGGTGCCTCTCATTATTAGTTAGCACCATTTCACATTCTCGTGGTGTTGGGAAAAAAATTAGTTGCCCTCTTTTGTATTATGTTGATTCTTTGATTCAGGTGCCTCGTTGATCAGATCGTTTGCCATTTCTTTGAGGTGGTTTTTCACGACTTTAGATAGATGTCGTGCATTATCGAGACAGTGTAGGGATACCTTCCCTTTTGCTTTCCAATTTTTTTGTTTATTTTTTGAGAGCTTTCCAGAGATGAGGCCTAAATTTTATCGTTTCCCTCCTAGGAAAATCAATGAGGCCCAAATTCACATGTGGGGGCAGATGATATCCAAGAGGGGCATGCTAGAGTTTCCGGCCAGAATTTCAGACAGGGCACTAGAGCTACTGGCATGTGTGGATGACCATGCATTTTTTGTGTTGGGGTATCTGTATGTGGGGATTAATTGGAGAGGGCTTCCCAACATCTTCTTCATAGAAATGAGCCTCTAGATGATAGAGGTAATGTTAGTGTATTATTTAAATTAATCTAGTTTCATTTTCTTCTTTTAATGAATTAGAATAAAATTGATTCTAGCACGTTCTTTAACTTGTTCTGTTAAATTGTTTAATGAAATTGTCTAATTATTTTTTGTACTATACATTTTGTAGACATCGACACATTCGATGCAGACATGCCTCCACCCCCATGCACATCCTCAGGGGGGCGTGGGTGTTAGGGGATGGAAGTCTGTTATGCGATGTCAGATGAACTACTTTGATAGGTTGGTCAGATTTTTAGTTCGCCAAGGAATCCTCCTTGCAAGGCCTTGAGATATCAACATATATCCAATGTTCTTGGATCTCTACAAGACCTGTCAGTGGGATTCGGTGTCTCTTATGTGACATTTCACTGTAGCTAGTAGGGCACTAAAAGCGATGAGGGTTGCAAGGCATCATACAACAACACGTTCATCAAATGATGAGGGTGGTCATGATGATGATGAGAGTGATGATCATGATCATGATGATGAGGATGGTAATGATGATGCTTCTAGTGGTAGTTCCACCCCATCGAATCATGGCTATCAGGGTGTCAATGATCCTTATGGTAGTACATCTTCTCGTTAGTCACTTGATAATGTTGAGATTCCAAATCTAGAGTGTGTGTCGTATGTTTCTCATGACGAAGCAGACTGACCACCTTCTCCTCTAAACCAGTCATGTCCTTCTACTGTATACCAGCCACCTATTAGTCGGCCTCCACCTCAGCTGAGTTTGAGAAATGTACTTATTCAGGCACATCCATCATCTTCTACTTTAGACCAATATGCAAGCACTACTATGTTTGTTGTATCAGATATTTGATTGAACTTATTGACTTCATGATGTAGTTGTTTGACTTATATATATATATATATATATATATATATATATATATATATATATATATATATATAGTGCATTTTTTTTTTGTTCATGATTATGTACTTAATTTATATGTTGGTTTTGATGTGTATATTGTTAAGTCATGTTAGATATGTTCATTTAATGTGCTTGCAGATAAATATGTACGTGAGAGAAATTATTTGACATGAGGTTTATATTAATTTGAGTATGTTCATGGTGATGATGTTGGATTACAATCTTTGTGTTTTGTCAGATGTGATCATGATGATGATGCCCCTGTTAGGTTATTAGATTTGTGTGCTAGCTAATGACATTTATATGTTCTACTAAAAGTGTATATAATTAGATGATGGAAGTGAATTCAAATGTGTATCTTAGATGATGTTTATATTTGTTAGATGATTATCATGACGATGATTATTTTTATGAAATAATGTTTATTATACATTATGTATTGGTGAATTTATATCAATTTTTTATATATGAAATTGTATTTAAAACGATTTACTTTAAAAAAAAATGCAAAGATATTTTTTATGAATTATAAAGTTTAGTATGGTCCCAAACATGATTGCAAAATTATGAATATATATTTTTCTATTTCTTAGATAGTTCATTGATATTAAATCTAACTTAATTAGTAAAATATTTCAATACTCACAACAATAAAATAACTAAAGGTAAATAATTTAGTTACTTAAAAAGACAAAATGTGTAATTCATTCACTTTTTAGTATAAAATATTATTAATAATAAATTATTTTAAAAAACAGTTTAAACTAATTCAATATTGGTTTATAAAAGTCAATATATTATTAAATTTAAAAAAGGTAAGTCATAATTTTTTTACAACTTGCAGCCTAGATCCATCTTATCTCTGGATCTACCAAGCCCCAGAGGGATCAAAACTCTTGAGATGCAAACATCTTTTTGAGTGAAATGAGATTTGATCCCTCTAGGTGCTTGGTTGATCTAGGGAAGTGGCATATTAATATATATGTAGCTGACATTGAGATATTTTATTTATAATTCAAGTTCTTTGTATTAAAATGTTAAAATATGTCCCCTCATATTTTTTCAGCTATGTGTATATTTCATTATTTTAATTAGTAATATTTTCTAAATTAATATTACATCTCAAATCCATATTAAACATTGAAAATTTTAAAAATATCCCTCATACATTGAATTAGAAAACAACTATTAATGGAATAAGAATTCTCTCTATCTTTCTCACTAAAGTGAAAATATAAGAAAATTTTCAAAGATTACTTTATTTTTCTCTATATAAAGTATCTATGAAATCACATTATTTGATATGGACATTGAAATATTTTACTTATGGTTGTGAGTCAATTTTTTTTTTTTTAAATATCACATGTAAATGGAAAATAGAATAAATTATACATAATGTAATATCAATAATACTATTTCTTGTCAGGTGAAAAAATTACATTTTTTCCTTGTAATAAAAAATAAACTATATTTTTTTACTCACTTTATTTTTTCCTCATAATAAAAACATTTTTTTTAAAACCTTTGGTTACATTTTATCTCTATATAAGGTTATATAAGATTAATGTGTAAATTGAAGTATTGTAATTATGGCCGACATTAATTTATTTTCTTATTACTATTTTTAATTTGTTAATTTCAATTATTATTTTACTATTTTTAAATGTAATGTTATGTGACAACATCTCTACCAATATTAATTTATTTTCTTATTACTATCTTTAATTTGTTTATTTCAGTTATTATTTTACTATTTTTAAATGTCATGCTACTTGACAACATCTCTCCCATACTGAGCTGTAGAGTGCCTCTTGGCACAATTAATTTAGATATAATACAAATTAAAAAAATCTGTTTTTATAAAATTATAAGATTTTCAAGCAATTTAAATTTAATCTTTATAGCAACCCTTACCAATTTAAATAAAAATTTTCTCTTTAAAGATGAGGATAAATAAATGTAAATAAAGGCTTCTGATCAAGTTTCTTGTAGTTTGGGGTTTGCTCTATTGTAAGTTCTCCCTTAAAGAGGCAAGTGAGCTTTTTTCTCATATTAAAGATATAACATTTTGATACTACATTGGTTCTTTATTTGCTATTGTACTGGTTTAAATTTAACTCTTTTTAATAATAAATATGAGTTAAATAATACAAATTAAATTATCATGAGATGTTCACTAAAATTCATGTTTTTCACATTTCTCCTAGCTAATATTACATCATGTTCACAATGGTAAAAAAATGTCTACTTTAAATAATTTAGTTACAAATACATAAAAAATAGATATTTATTTTACATAATCTAAATAGGAAAAAAAGCATCACCAAGTCTATTTGAAACTCAAACAAAAGCCTCTTAATCACCATAAAAAATGTGGTGCACTTGGTATGTTCGGATCGCACCGGTGTTATCATATTTACCCAATGCACCACCTAAATAATATTTAAAAATATAACTATATATCGGTGCATTAGATAACATGAATGTTTTATCCTGGTGCGAAAATGTTATACGTGTGCACCAATGCATAAATGTGATGCACCACTGTGAAAATTTAAATTTGTGAACCAACAAAAATGCATCATAGGTAAGCCCATATCATAAATGGTGCGATTGTGTTTGAAAACGCAGTGGGTCCAGTGCATGATAGTGTTTTTGGGGCACTGATATTTTTTAAGTTGAAAGTTATGTTTGCATATTAATAAATAATTTTTCATTTATTAAAAAAAAAAGATTTTATGTATGAGGTTGATGTATTTTATATGTCAATCATGTAACAGAGACGTCAACAGAGGGAGCACCAAAAATTGGAAATACTTAGCGAAATAATGAAAATAAAAACATAAAAAAATAATATAAATAATGAAATAACACAAGTATGTATCACTGTCCATTGTCATCACCTTGATTATCTTCCTCGATGCTTGGCATGATAACATTATTGTTCTCAAAAACATGTTTTGATCTAGGGTCATGCCTTAATACGAACCACCAATCCCTATCTAACACATCCGGGTAAAAAAGCACTTGGTTGTAGTGTTTTGGGAAAACATAAGACTCCCTAGCTTCATGCCACATCTTTCGAGAGTTGATAGATATCAGCCCACTATCACGGTCTTCCTTTACATTATTCCGATCAAAGGTGTCCCACCACTTGCACCTAAAAATAACACATTGAAATGAATAGAAGTCCACTTGAATGATCTCTTGCATCTTTCCAATATAACCTAATGTCCCCTGCATTATGTTTTGATTGCGGTGGCTAGAACGACTAGATTGGTTGAACTCAACTTCCACTCTAGAGTCTTGTGGCATGCATCCATCATTGACATCCTCCATGTGAAAATGATGTCGATATTCCCACCTAATGTCCCATGCATTATGTTTTGATTTTGGTGGCTAGCACGACTAGATTGGTTGAACTCAACTTCCACTCCAGAGTCTTGTGTCATGCATCCATCATTGCCATCCTCCATGTGAAAATGATGTCCATATTCCCACATAGATGGGAACAATTGCACCTATAAAAAGTGAAAAAATCATAGTGTCATGTGTCTAATAACCCGAATGTAATTAAAAACATAAAATATATATAGATGTTAAAATTCAAAGGTGAAATATGAAGTTAAAATTGTAGAGAGAGATTTTAATTACCGATTTTCTACACCCAAACCCTATTTTTAGCACATCGTCTTCAGCACACGGGTAACGACTAGATGCACTGCTTTCTCTTTGACTTGATCAACAACCCAACTGTTAGGGCATTCCATTGTCATATTTTCTTTTAAATGATCTGGATAAGGCATGCTTCTACCATTCAACCATTTGAATTACTTCATGTCACTGTCCCATTTCCTCCTCTTCTCTTCATACAATGCGACCCACATTTATGTCACTTACATATTGTAAAGAATTAATTTGTTAATAGATTCAATTTCTAAATTCGCAGATGAAATCAAACCAACGGTCTTCCTTTACATTATTCCGATCAAAGGTGTCCCACCACTTGAACCTAAAAATAACACATTGAAATGAATATAAGTCCACTTGAATGATCTCTTGCATCTTTCCAATATAACCTAATGTCCCCTGCATTATGTTTTGATTGCGGTGGCTAGAACGACTAGATTGGTTGAACTCAACTTCCACTCTAGAGTCTTGTGGCATGCATCCATCATTAACATCCTCCATGTGAAAATGATGTCGATATTCCCACCTAATGTCCCATGCATTATGTTTTGATTTTGGTGGCTAGCACGACTAGATTGGTTGAACTCAACTTCCACTCTAGAGTCTTGTTTCATGCATCCATCATTGCCATCCTCCATGTGAAAATGATGTCCATATTCCCACATAGATGAGAACAATTGCACCTATAAAAAGTGAAAAAATCATAGTGTCATGTGTCTAATAACCCGAATGTAATTAAAAACATAAAATATATATAGATGTTAAAATTCAAAGGTGAAATATGAAGTTAAAATTGTAGAGAGAGATTTTAATTACCGATTTTCTACACCCAAACCCTATTTTTAGCACATCATCTTCAACACACGGGTAACGACTAGATGCACTGCTTTCTCTTTGACTTGATCAACAACCCAACTGTTAGGGCATTCCATTGTCATATTTTCTTTTAAATGATCTGGATAAGGCATGCTTCTACCATTCAACCATTTGAATTACTTCATGTCACTGTCCCATTTCCTCCTCTTCTCTTCATACAATGCGACCCACATTTATGTCACTTCCATATTGTAAAGAATTAATTTGTTAATAGATTCAATTTCTAAATTCGCAAGATGAAAATCAAACCCATATATATTATATATATATAATATATATATATATATATATATATATATATATATATATATATATATATATATATATATATATATATATCGTACGTATGAGATCAAAATATGCATTAATATCAAGTTTAGTGTGAATAATTATTGTGTAGTAATTTGAAAAATGGTAAGCCCGCACTTACTCTTTATCATGCGCCTCTTTCAATTCACTTTGAGAAGCTCCCCTTCTCTTTTTTCTTCATCCCTTTCGTCATCCCAAATTTATACACTTGGTGTGTTCTTGATATGCTTGATGTACTCACTGGAATAATAGAAATACTCATACGATATATACCCCTCTGCACTAGACTCGAGTTTTTTCCTTTGTAGAAAAAAACCTTTCAATTTCTTCATATATCTCTCTAAGAAGAACATCTAACAACAAGAAACAACCCCAACTAATTCAACCTCATCTAGTAGGTGAATTAGAAGATGAACCTGCAAGCCCATGAAACTCGTGAGAAATTCCTTCTCAAACATATAAATTATCTTAACTATCTCTTGATGCCACCGTGGAATGCTAGCCATATGAATATCCTTTGTGTGATCCACCGTACAAATGCAGATAATAATTTAGATATGGCATATCGTAGGTCTTGGGGGAAGTCATGGTTCACATACCCACGTATGAGCAAAGGATAATGACACTGCATTGTAAATAGTAAATTATAAAAAAATTAATTATAAATATCCCATTACATAAAAATAAAATAAATAATAAGATCATGTTTTTGACATACGTACTCTTAGAAGGTTCAAATAGTAACGCGATTTCAAGCCTAACAAATAGTCATGCACGGTGAAGTTATGTTGTAGTGAAGACCCATATAAAGAAGACACCCTCAAATTCATTATAACTTCTTTTGCCAAAGAAATATCATTTCTTTAAAATCCATGGGAAATAACTTTCTTTGAAAGGCCAAGAGGGGCTAGCCTCTCCTCTAGTTTCTTGTCTTGGCCAATGTTAATTTTTATTTTTTGAAGAAATAAGATCTCTCCTAATAGCCAATATGCCACTTTCTTTCGATGATATGTGCCTCCATAAAGAATACGATTCATTTTTTTAAATATATGCTTGGGATATAGTAAGTGGGAAATCTTAAGATGCTCCCAATATGGGAGATCATAAAAGGCAGATTTCCTTTTCATCCCAATGGAAATTTTCTCAGCATAGGTGTCGAAGAAATATGAATCATCAAACATAGGTTCCCCATTTGATTCAAAAATTTCTGCAAAGTCCTTCTCCTTCTTTGTCTCATATGCTTTAAGCCATCCAATTGGTGTCATTATTCAAGATCTTTGGGATCTTTTGGTTGACCATTGGAAGAGGATGTTTCTCTTTTGTACGGGCGTTCTTTTAGGAGGAATACCCTAGAGTAGTCACTCACTAGATTTCGTAGGTGTTCAGACCACCTAGCCTTCAAAGAAGATCCATAACATTTACATCCATGATACCCTTTTGTTACAAGGCTTGTGAAATTATTGTATATAGGCTGACACGTTAGCGACCATGAAGATATGAACACTTGTAATGAATTAAATTAATATGCGAAATAATATTGTTACTAAACAAATGAATAAGAATGAAATTTACCAGAGAAAACTCATAAGCTTGGATAATCATGTATGGTGTAACCATATATGCCATACAATGTAAAACTCCTCTCTATTGTGATGGGTCTTCATACATCGTACACATGTATCCCTTCCCATAATTCCTTAAATTCATCTACGAATGGTTGTAAGTAGACATCCATATTCTTCCCTTGTATTCTACCAGGGCCTATGAGAGCCAACATAAGACATTCATTCTTCACAGGAAACCATGGGGGGATATTGTTATTTATCACTACTACAGGCCAAACATAATAGTTGGTGTTTTGGATGGAATATGGGTTGATGCCATCCATGGCTATGCTGAGTTGTAAACTTTTTACTTCATCCTTGAATTTTTCAATCCATGTATCCTCTATAAGTTTCAATGCTATTGAATCTATTTGGATTCACATAACTCTTGAATCACTTCTGTGTGAGACATGTCATCCCTGCAACATAGCTAATTATTTCCAACGAAAGAGTCTTTGAATCCCTTGGATTGTAGGAATTTTCCTCAATATATTATGAGGAGGACCATGTGATTACCCATTTTTTTTTTTATTACGGTACCTGTCATGCCTACATTTCAGACATATCTCCTTGTTTGCATATTATCATCTATATATAATACAATCATTGAGACATGCATGATATGATATGTACTAAACACCCAACATTTTCAACAACTGCTTTGCCTCTTTGCAACTACTTGACAAGACATTATCACTCGGAAGAACCTTATCTTTGAATATCCTGCGGTTGGTGGGGAATATAATGGTACAATGTCAATATTTAACATTCATAAAATACACCATTTTTAAATTTGGTTGTGCAAAAAAATATAAGGAACTTAATTGATCATGCAAGTCAATTACCTCAATATTGTCGAGAAACATGCATTTGTCATGCCAAAATTTTCTTTCATAATGTACAACAACATATTTGTCCCGAACTAAGTAGACTTTCACTTGATGCTATGTCCAAAGAGAGGCACGGAGGAATAATATTTTATGCTTTCAAATAAGTTATCAATGATATGAGCATCATCCCCTATCTCATCATTCTGGAATGCATCTAACAACATTTCCTCCATGGAAGTCGTACACTATAAGTGATCATCCATACCAACCTCCATTTGATTGCCTCCATTGCCAAATTGAGATGAAGAACTACTATTGACGTAGTCATTCCTAATTGGTGAATCTGGACGTAGTGGGAATTGAATAGGTGGTTGATTCAACTATTCTTTGTATGCTTCCTCTTTGAGTCTTGTTATTAATATAACATTCTCTCAATTTGATGTTGTAGCGAGGTGCACTGGAAGATGGTAGGTGGGTTTCTCATCATCACTAGAATCCTAATTTCAAAAAATATTGAATTCCATTAGTATAATATCAATGATATTAGTAAGCACGACAATGCAATTGGTTTATTAAAATTTCAGTATACCAAACAACTATTACTATCATTGATCCATGATTTCAGCTAGAAAATGCCACGTTCCAATTGGTAGAGTGAAGAGGTTGCCCATTTTCATCTACCAACTACTTGCGATATGCTACTCTTGATAAGAACTTCCAACGTTTTTGAAAACAATATGGAGTAATATTTTTTGCATCTGAACTCTATTATGAATCTGGATCCTGCAAATAGTTTTCATATATTTTTATTAAAATTGGCATGGATTAAAAAAATGAATTCAATTAGATAATCAAAATATAAATAAAATCAGAACTTATTTAAGATGGAAAGGGAGAACTCTGTGAAGGACTTTAATCATCAATATGGAATGAGGAATTTAAAGAATTGACCATTTTTTATTATTTATAATTTGTCCCTATATTTGAGACAAATCAGAAATAAAAATTTGTGTGAACATCTCAAATTAATCTAGAGAACCATATAACCACAAAGTGAATTTCAATATAGTTTTGAAACCATTTTTCAAGAACAAGGCGACTTTAAATAGAAAATGTATATTATGAACTACTGTAATTCACGTGGATGCATCCTAAAGGGTAATTTGAGATTAATATGCCATTATATGCGAAAATAAATTTAAATAGCTTTTAAACCCATCATTGCACTAATCATAATAAACCACTAAGGGTGTTTAAATAAAGCACATCGATGCTTTTAAATAATACCTGCATCAGTTTCTGACATTCTAAAAATAGAAAAAAAAAGTTATTATATTAGTTTTCTTTCACATAAAAACACAGATATGTTTAAATAAAAAATAACATTGGTACACGATTGTTCCTCGAATTTAGAAAATAAAAACGAATCACACCATCTTGGTGCTCTTTTAATTATATACCACAATGTTGTGTTAAAAAAAATAATCGCACGAGATCTCCAAAAAAAATAATGTTAGTGCATTGAAAAATATGGTGCCCCAGAAATGTCAGTGCAATTTTTATATAAGTGCACTCGTGCATTTGAGTATCGAACACACCAACATGCAAAGAAAATGAATTTAAAAATGTGCATTTTTTTTAAATGAGTGGCAATTGATTTTTTGAAATCTAATTTCCTAAAGTCTTTTAAAGGGTAAAAAGTTATTCACCATTTTATTATTTTACCCAAAATTTCAAGGGAGTAATTTGCAAAAGAGATATACTTTGGAGTAGTAGAATTATTCAAAAGATCATAAGCTAAAAGGTATGATGATTCACTCATAAAGTATTTTAAAGGGTAAAAAGTTATTCACCATTTCATTATTTTACGCAAAATTTCAAGGGATAATTTGCAAGAGAGATATACTTTGGAGCAGTAGAACTATTCAAAATATCATAAGCTAAAAGGTATGATGATTCACTCAAAAACATGCATAGTAAGTTTTAAATTTTATTGTTTATTTTACTAATAAAAAAAATTCACAATTTCTTTTATGGTTTAATTAAAAGAGAGATCATTTGGAAGAGAAGATAAGAACTATTCACAAAATCATAAACTAAAATGTATGATGATTCACTCAAAAACATGCATAGTAAGTTTTAAGTTTTATTTTTTATTTTACTAATAAAAAGATTCACAATTTCTTTTACGGTTTAATTAAAAGAGAGATCATTTGGAAGAGAAGCTGCAAAATATTTTGGATCCTCCGAAAGATTAGAAATTGAAAAGTATGGTGATTCACTCAAAACTCTAGATAGCAAGAATCTTAAACTTTATTGTTAAAATATTTTACAATTTCTGTTAGATTTATTCACAATTCATAAAAAAAAA